>CABFVX010005423.1:0-35772 GCA_902151425.1 Timema shepardi
AACCGCGCACGGCAAGAAAGGGAAGGGGGAATGGGCAAACCACGCGGCGCGCGGTCCCAAAAAAAGAGTGACGAGAACTCGGCACATAAGGGGGCGGGATACAAGGTTAGCATTTTGCAATTTTTATGGCAAATAACTTATTTTGACCAAAATAAGTAAAACAACTTTTCAGTAGATAGTTTTAATTTCCTACTCTTAGTAATCTGAATAGATCTTGAATTTTCGTCATGGTCCTAGTACACAGAGAAGGAACGAACAGAGCCACATCCGCTAGGTTAAACGTGTTGCACTCCTTTTCGAGGCTTTACTCCTTCAACGTTAGGATCGTTAGGTGCGATCACCAGTGACTACAGTGCAATCAGGCGAGAATTTTTTAAACGACTCACTTTAAACTCAAATGTACTAGAAGGCAGATACAAAATATGAGCTCCTCGAGTTAACCTGTAGGCTGACGGTTACCGAGCAATCTTCAGGTAACACCCTCCCGCGTCACTGCAACAACCCCCCTCCCCCTGTCCCTAAGTAACACAATCCTGCCACACAAATAAGTTTACTCTAACTGCACATCACAAAGAAAACTTGAAACACAATTTACTTTTTTTTAAATTAAGGGACTGGCTGTCAACTGCAATTATTTGTTATGGAGCACTGAGGAGAATTGCAGACGTCTAGAAATACCAATTTATTTAAGAAGTGGTTAGATATTTTTTAATATTGTTTTCACCAAAATGAGGGTGAATGGTGAAGGGGGCGGGCTCAACATTTACAAAAAATAATACATTCAACTACTTCTTTGTGTGGTAGAGAGCTTAGGTTCGTTAGATTATTTTAAATAAACAAAACAATGTGAAAATTTTAAATTTAATTCATGAGAAATGGGAGAGGAGCAAACTACAGCTAGAAATACATTTTGAGATGTTAAAAATTAAAATTTGAAATACCGGTAGAAATGAAATTCCAGATATCCAAATGAATGTTATAATTTAAAAATCCTCAAAGTGGGTTAGAAAAGTGGGTTGATTAGTTAAAAACTTACAAAACTATTAGAAACAACCTCTTCTCATTGTGGTATAAAACTAAAATTCTGCATATAGGCAAAGATACCACTCCAAATAACTATATAAAACTCCAACATTTTTAAAGTTTATAATGGGAGTCTAGGAAAAAAAAGGAGTTAATAAAAAAAAAAGTATGGTAGAAATTCTAAATTTTGCATGCTGGTAGGAGTAGATAACCAAAAAAGTCTTAAATTTGAGATTTTGAAATAGGAGTTATAGAAACAAGGAGGGGGAGGATAAAATTTTCAAAACCAGTAGATAGACTACTTTTATGTGTGGTATAAAACTGGAATTCGTCAAGCATAGATAGGGACCACCCAAATTAACTATAAAGTCTGAACATTCTAAATTTCAAAATGAGATTACAGGAAATAGGGAAGGAGAGGGTGGGGTAGGGGTTAGGGGTGTACATGCAGGAGGTAGAAAATTTAAATTTGTCAAGAATGTAGAGGGATAACTTCAAATAACCACAAATACATTTTAAATGTTAGTTATTGCTAAAGAGGCTGGTGATAAAGGGGGTTTCAAATTTTTTAAACTATAAGGCTAAACTACTTCTCAAAGTGTTAGATGATTGACATAAGTCAGGCGGGCTTAAAGACCTACTCAAAAAGTATCAAGGGCTGAATTATTAAATTTAAAAATGACGGATCGGAAAATAGGGAGGGATGGTCCCCTAAAAATATCTACAAAGCTATTTAAATGCAAATTTTGTAGATATAAAAGCTTGAAGTGTCACCATACAATTTAATAATAAAATAGGGTTTGAGTTGCTAGACAGGGATACATTGTTCATGTTAATTCATTTAAAAGTTTCTCATCTAATGCTGCTATGCTCATGACAGATATTCAACAACTGTTGATATCACCAAGTGAAGGAAATTAAACTATATATTTATACTGGAGCTATATATATTTATTTTGACCAAAAAAAATTTTGATAAAAAAAACTGCAAAAACAATGGCATTTTCTCACAATTCCTACACTCTTGAACAAATGGAATTTTAGAATTGAAGCCCAGGATATAGTAGCACTTAAAATGTATACAACCAAAATAGAACATTCTTCACGAAGTGGCTAAGTTGACAAAATATTATGAAATATATCAATGCCCAAATTTGTTTGACACACATCTGAATCAAATTTCTGTTAAATCTTATTTTTATATTATTATTGTATTAATTTGTTGATGATAGTGATCATAATTTGTTGATGATAGTGATCATAATTTGTTGATGATAGTGATCATAATTTTAGTTTCAAACCTATCCAAACTATATAATCAGAACCTCTTTTCTTTACTTGGGTAGATAATATATATACCAAACACTTAATAACTATAGCTGTGATTAAAACAATATTTGGATATATTTAAGAATATTTTTTTAAAATATATTTTGTAATGTCAACAATTTTACTCACCTTACTAAACTCTTTTATTGTAATATAAATGTTTATTTTTTTAAGAAAATCTGCAATTATTAATTGTATGAAAATATTGTTTTATTATAGAAAAATAATCTTATACTGAAAGAGTTTTTAGTGTGATTGCTTTTTATATTCATTTCTATTTTCCTTTACTAAATTTAATAGATATTTGATTTTCCATAGACAAAAGGTGTTGGACAAGTGTATTTGGAAAAAAAATTATGAGCTTTTTGTTGTGTAATCCTAACGTGTGTTTAGGGAGATAAGCTTCATTTTTACACTTGATTTTATTATAAACTGATTTAAAACCAATTTGTTAACTCTCATTGCACATTAGTATAAAATAATAATACTAATACTAAGTAATGCGTCTACTACCCTTTCGGGTTATATGCTTAAGTACTAATTACGCTAATGGGCTGGGATTTGAGAAGGTTTGATATAGAGGATGTGAACCTGCATTTGCATAGAGGGAGAGTGGAAAATCATTTAGGGAACCCAGTTCAACCAAGCTAGATTCAAACTTTGTTCTCCGCGGTCTAGCTCAACATTAAACTAGTGTGTTAGCTAACTATGCCACCGAAGCGGGTATTAGTATAAAATAATGTTGAAAATAATCATCCCAGTGTTTATAAAAAGGGGGTATTGCCGATACCAAATATATATTTAGGAAACTCTTTTCATTGTATTTCCATGCTTTTAACTTCTTTTTTTTTTAGTTGATAAAGTAGCATATTACTTTATATTTTGTTTGTATTAATTTGACAACAAAATGTAAAAATTAATGCAACCTTTACAACATAAGTATTTAATTTTAATTACCGATATATTTTGTGCGCTGTCTCTTACTTCCCATTAAAGCTATCCATGTATTTACTCCAATGAATAAGGAACGAGGAAGGTAAAATGTTTGGGAAATGTGCCCATATTTGCGTTGAAGGAGAATTATAAGCATATTAGGAAAAAAAACACTCTCAGTACACCCAATCGGGATTCAAACACTGATATCTTCAGTTATTTGCAATCCAGTCTAACGAAAATGTAAATCCTAAAGAATTGTGACAGCAGAAACTGGTCACAAAATATTTAATAATTCATTTACAAGTGCATTTCCAAGACTCGTGTCAATTATGTTTAAACTGTAGAAGTACTGGCATTGTATATTTGGGTCCAACTGTTTAAATTGTTTGAAAAGTTTTGTTCAATGAAAGGGTGGTGAGACGGGGTAAGGGATTACCTCTACCTGGACTATTTTACTCTGAGAGAAGGCAGCTCTTAGCTCTCAGCTTGTCTTTCTCATGAACAGCATTTTGCAAGTGAGTTAGTTTAAAGAATTCTCACTTGAAAGTGCTGTTATCACTGGATATTCTAGGTTCTACCTGACTCGAGGGGCGCAACAAATCTACTGTAAGGCTACATATGTTATTTCTTTGTCTGTGCCCTGGTAGCATTTTAACAAGACTTTTTTTGTAAACAAAAGAAAAGGTCCTGTTTAAATTATGCAATACCTGTGACAAATATTCAAGAACTGTTGAGATTATCAAGTGTAGAACATTAAACTAAACATATCACATACCAGTAGTTTCCAGAGCCCATCGGGACCCCTAGAAGCTAACCTCTGTAGCTCTGCTCAGACTTGGGGTTTTAGTACAAAGAGATCACTGTAGTAGGACTTTGGAGAATTCTTAAAATTATTATTAGGGGTGTCAAAGTCCACTTATACAATTTGAAGCAAACTTGATAGAGTATATTAAATACCATACTAGCCTGAAATTAGTATAGTCTTGCACATAATAGACCTTGAAATTTTCAAGTTGTTCTACATGAAAAATAAAAGGTTGATGGGCTTCGCATATAATAAGAGTATAGTTTTCGGAAGGACATTTTTAGAAGAAAAAACATCACTTTATATTCGGGCCAATACGGTACTCTTCAAGCCAAATCGAGGTTTGAATATTTTTGTTAGTGGTTTTATGCTTGAAAAAAATATTATACCGTGGTTAGTTATATAACTGAATGTACTGAAATTACTTGGAAAAAGTTTTCTTATACAATAGCTCATAATATTTTGTTTTATTCTGATAAATCAAGTTCATTCCAGCTTAAAGTACAATTACTTCAGATTTAATCATCTAGATATTAATGTCAATAATGAATAATGCATAAAACAGCTCAAAATGGCAATAATTCACCATAAATTGAGAAGTTTACCACTTCATATTTTTATTGGTGAATCCAGAATTTTTTTCTAAACAAAGTTGAAGCTGGTATTTGTTTCAAGGCCAAGATGAAGTTTCACAAATCAAACAAACATTTAATATTGCTTAGTTCAAACAAGAATTTGGAATTAATAAAATGGTAGGAGTATGTTGGATCCATCTGGTTAAGAGGCAATGGGTGGAGCCGATTAGCTATATTGCTGATGCCGATCACTTTGCATATTTTATTTTCAATATTAAAAAAGTAATTTGTGGACACGACACCACTTTTTGAGTTAAAGCAAAACAATCTTGTTTTTAGTTCATTAGATTCATTAAAAAATTTAGTAATCATAAAAAAATAGAATAAACTATAAATTGAATTGACTGTAGCCACTGCTCAACGGAGGTAAACCCAGGAAAGACTGATTTTTTAAACTTTTCCATAAAGTTAAGCTAAAATAATTATTAAGGTCAATTTATATTTGATTAATGTACCAAAAGCCAAACAATGCGTCACCCGAGAATGCAAGTGTTCTATGTCCAATTATTCACTTTTGTGTAAGAAAGCATTGAAGTTTGACCTTGTGTATAAAACCAATGTTACTGGATGACAACTCGAGTTTGTATCTTCTTAAGTAATTATATAGTAGTCTCTATTTCACTGCAGGTGAATCATATGCATTCTAAATAAACGTAAACACCAAATATCTCAAATTTAACAATTTTTGAGATAGAACACTTGCATTCTCAGGTGACGAATGGTAGATTTTCCATATAATAGAAGTGACTCATTGTGAGCAAAAAATAAATGTATCCATTGAACATTTAAGTGTGAATACCTTAATTTATTTTTTGTTTAATTAATCCTGCTGCATGGTGGTTTTTTATTTTGTGAGATTTTAAAAGGAATTAATATCAATAATTTAAATAAGCAAATTATTAAACAATATAAAATATTTTATTATATAATTCAAACATGATGTGAAACATACCAAGAACATTCTCAGCACAAAATATTAAAATATATATTACTTAATAATTAGAAAAGTGAAATATGATCTGTACAAAAGTGAGAAGAATTGGAAATGTTACATGTAAAAATTAATTGCATTGATAAGTTTCCTGCACACTAATATTTGTGTATTTTGATCTAGAGTTAAAGGAATGACTTGCAATGCTTACACCTGTCTAGACTCAAAATGGAATATTTTTTTCAACATTTAATGAGAAATGTCCATCATGTAGCCAATTTCACTCATTCATTAATACATTTTAGATTGAACACTACATTTTTGAAAGTAGTAAAAATAGCCTTTTTTTCCCCCCTATACACACTTGGAACACGATATTTAAACAAACCACTTTTTAAAATAATTTCAGAAATTTTATTCTTCAACAGTAGAATTTCTTGCATGATTCATTTGCATGATTCATTAGTAAATCACAAGGTTTGAAAGGTTTGCCGTATGCGCCGTAGTAGGACTCCATCTTGTTAACCAATCGACGGGCGCCATAAACGTCCACCCAACGGAATGGACCACCCGTAAACGGAGGAAAACCCAAACCAAAAACTGCTCCAATATCACCTTCCAGCTGTACACAATTAAACAATTATTTATTGTATTCATGATTTAGCTTAGTCCTCTATTCCAAACAACATTGCAATGTATATAAGTAAACTTATAGCTAAAACTTATAAAACTATAAGGTTGGATGGAGTAGAGCTGAGAAAAGTACAGAACATAAAATAACTTGGAAGTGTGATTGAGGGGAAAGGTGGAGGTAGAGAGGATTTAGATTTAATAAGCAGAGGCCAGCAGGGAGAGTTGTTCTATTGGTGTGTAAGAGACATGGTATGGAGAAGAGAAGTGCTCTTTAAGTGTAAGGAAGTGTTGTACAGGGCGTACTTTGTACCTGTTGTCGCATCTGCAGCAGAAACATGGACAATGAATGTAAGAAACACAAAAGTGGAGGCCATGGACAATGAAGTTTGTGAGGAGCATGTTAGCTGTCACGAGGAGAAACAAGGTTAGGAATGAAGTTATCCCAGAAAGATTGGAGGTACAGGGAGTACATGAGATAGTAAAGGAAGCAAGACTTATGTAATGAAGATGTAAAAGGAGAGGATGCAAAGAAAATGTTGGAAATGAAGTATGTGGGGAAAAAGACAACAGGGGAGACCAAGAAAGAGATGGGAGGAGCAGATAACAGAAAGTGTTCAAGTGTGAGGAGAAGAATGGAAGCAAATAAAGGAGAAAGAGTGGTGTAAGGATAGAGGAGGATGGAGGCATTTTACTAAACTGATCCGGACACAGGCTGGAAACAGATGAGTGTGATGATGTTAAAGTAAACAAGACACTTACAGGGTTGGCCAATATTCCTTCTTGTAAACACAATATAGCTTCATTAACAAAGCGGGAGACAAGGCGCAGTTGCAAGTCTTCAGGATCTTGGAAACCTTTGGGTTCAGTCTTATGTTTGTTCAGTATTTCGGAGACTTCATCATTGACATCTCGATGTTTGCTACCCTTATGATACACGTAATAACCTTTGCCAGATTTACGACCTGAAATAAAATTAATTATTGTTTTTATTTATTTATCTACTTTAATAGTAATAGAGGCAAAGCGCAAAATGTAACACTTGCCATGGAAAAATGAATTGAGAGTACATATTTTCAGCTTCTATGGTAATTGCAGTTGAAATTAATTTATGTTATTTTTATTTTGTATAAAAGAGAACCCTGCTAACAAATGGCTGGGTATATTGAAAGGTCGATTTCAGTTTAAATTGCAAGAAAATAGTTCCAGCAGGTGAGTGAACCCTATAAAATGCCAATATATATCTGTCAAGGGTGTCCTGGGATACCATTAAAAAAAACTTTATTAAAAGAGGTTTTTAGATAATGCCACTGTGCTCATAATAAATATTCAACAACTGTTGATATCACCATGTGAAGAAATTTAAACTCTACATTTGTATGGAAACAACATTTATTTTGACAAAAAAAGGTCACACTTATATTCAAGATTGAGGATATTTTATATACACAATTCAACTTCATGTCATCAGTTAAATAAGGATTGTGCACACTCATAGAACTATAAATAATAAATAGACTTAACTACAAACCTAAGAATCCCTTCTGTACCATGTCCTTCAAAATCTGTGGATTCCCACCGCTGAATCGCTCTCCGAATGCCACGGCTAAATCGTCTGCTATGTGAGCTGCTACATCAATACCAACTTCGTCGGCCAAAGTGGCCGCACCCACTGGAAATCCAAATGATTTGGTCAACTTGTCCAACTCCTTAGGGTTGACTCCTTCCTAAATATACAAGAAAAACATGTTTTATTGAATGTTGTTCACACTTTTGTTATTCTTCAAAAATAGTTTAAGCTAAAATAACCACCGATAGTTCCTGGCTACAGATCTGAAGATACCAGGTTCAATCACCAGTTCTTCCAAAATTTATATGTGAAGCAGTGGGTCTGGCACGAGGTCTAACCGAGCCTTGTGAGGGCAAATGAGGAGGTACTTGAATAGCAGTAACAGCTCCGGTTTAGAAAAGTGAGATTGACGGCCAAATGGCTTACTGTGCTGATCACATGACACCCTCTATCCACTAAGGTTGGCACTCTCTTAACTAATGGCGGTGGGCGCTCGGTCAATATAGCTCGCGAGTTCGTACCATGGAGTAGGCTATAATATCATATGTAACTTCAAAGGTAAATAATTTAAATAACTAAATAAATTATAACAAATTTGCAGTAATTATCATACTAAACATTAAAATATTTAATATAATAAAGCCAATTGTACCATTTTCCCTTTGTTTAAATATAAATTATCACACGTGAAAGCTTTACTGGTTGAGCACTAAACTATTTATTCTATCCTAAAACCAAGATTATTTAGTTATTTCACTTAAAATATTGGAGATGCCATCAGGATTGAATAAATAACGAGTTACAGCAACACAGGTCCATTATTCTTGTTAAACGTGAGTTTGACTGTACCTGCAACATTCGGATGACCTCTGACATCATCGAGGACAGTATTCTTGTTGTGTAGAATCCTGGGCCATCCTTCACAGTGATCACTATCTTTCCTTGCTTGAGGCCCACAGCCACAGCACTGGCCGCCGTCTCTTGCGATGTTTTGTCTGTTGTAATTATCTCTAGCAGTTGCATTTTGTCCACCGGCGAGAAGTAGTGCATGCCAATTATCTGCAGACGGGTCAACATATTTTCATGAATATACAATAACAAAGTGTACGCAATGTTTTTTTTCATGAATATACAATAACAAAGAGTATGCAATGTTTTTTTTCATGAATATATATTAACAAAGTGTAATCAATGTTTTTCATGAATATACAATAACAAACAAAATGTAAGCAATGTTTTTTTTCATGAATATATATTAACAAAGTGTATCAGTGTTTTGTATGGTGATGAAATCCAATGGCTGAAATGGTGTTTTAAAATAGGTAAAATGAAACATCTATTATTTTATTTATTCGAGGTATATTACATGCACTTTCTGAACCGACTGATTATATCAGCACACAGGAATTTCTATGAGCAAGGGCAAAAGGGCCTACCAACTTTATCGGGAAAGGCATTTTTCCCGTTCCTTCCACGGTTCTTTTACATGCCACAAATGACTATGAGACCGACGGTTTTAATTCCTCTCCAAAGAAAGCTGTGATACAAATTTTTATCACTCAAGAAAAATCCCTCGACCCAGGCTAGATTTGAACCCATGATTATCAAATCCTGAGGCGAGTACTTTACCCTTTATATCACCAAGATCGATGAAAATGAAAGAAATTAGGATATAAAGATAAACCAATAAGTATTGAGAAAGAGTGTAGTGAAAGTTTTTATTTATTAGGTTACTTGATTCTTTTTTCAAGATTTTTTATTTTGATAAGTTCTAGTACAAAGAATCAGTACAATACGGTTAAAAAAAAATTAAGTTGTAGATAAAAAGGTTTTAACTTTTTCTCTAAGTGGCCTTTATATTTGTTGATGTGTAGCATTTTGATATTATTCTTTTGTTAATTCTGAAATATGTTAACACATATTTGCAGTGATTCACTTTGTTGGTTTAAAAATATGTCTGACATACCTGACAAAGACACTGAAATATCGCAAGATGTGTTTTTCAAACTTTTACTAGCATATTAGATTGAATAACAAAATATTTTCAAGTTCATTAAAGAATTTTTAAATGTATTTTCCACTAGTGAAATTAAACAAAATTATACCTTTTCACGTAATTGACTATTTGGCCCTTTATTTGTGAAAAATGGTCAATTATGTAAATTTTTATGAGAACTAACAACATAAAAAATTGATATTCAAAAAACTATACATATTTTACTAAGCACCAGTCAGCATTGTTCTTTGTCTTAATTTGCAATAAAAAAAAAGAATACCAGCTGCACTATTACAAAGTTTTTTCCTTAATTTTCTGTAGCCAATTTAAGTTCTCGGGCATTCTAGAAAATTAATCTCCCTCAACCAAATACGATTAAGAAGTAGAATATAGTACTTTAAATTTAATAATGTAATTAATCCATAGTTTGTATATCCATTTAAGATTGATCCGATTGTTTCTTAGCACTTATAATCGAAAAACGCATTTTACTACAAGACTTTTAAATTGAAATACAAATTTTTACTTAGAGAAATCCAATCATTTTATTTATCATAAATCAGTGTCTCTTTTAATAATAGTTTTAAAATTTTCAAAGAGGTTACATTTCTACATAAATAAAATAGGAAGACTATCCATCCTTAAAAGAAACTATATGTTACAACACCATCTCGTGACCAAGGACTTCTTACCTTTATTTTGAAAGTCAAAGACTATCGACAACCACAGCTAGCTCAAAAGATTGAGCCAAAACCCACCTTCTCTGGCCGTTTGCTGACCGAAGCAATCTTGGTTATGGGCAAAGCACTGGTGTTGGTAGCAATGATACAATGCTCAGGTACCACCTTCTCAAGCTCCTGGATGACTTTGTGTTTGATGTTGATATCCTCGAACACAGCCTCAATAACTAGGTCCACACTTTTGAAATCATCATACTGTGTGGTGGTGTTGAGGTAAGATAAAAGCCGATCCTTCTCTAAGCTGCATCCAAAACCAAACATTATTTATTATTAGTTTAGAACAAAGAACATTGAAACAACAAAATAAGATACAGTCATCCATTTTACTCTCCACCTAATGAAGCTGGCTTTTGAATCAAGGTTTACTTGATACTCTCTTGCACTAAGTTTGTGTTCTAACAGCTGTAGAGATGGTTCCTATTTATTCTTCATCTACTCTTCATTCTCTCTTCAATTCAACAAACAGTTTACTCAGTTTCTGACGTTGACATTCTAATGGCAAGCTGCACAACACCTTCTTTGTTGGACTCTTCCTAATCCTCCTACCACTTACCCCATTCCCCTCAAACTGTGAATTATTTCCCAAACCACATCCCCTCCAAGAGTAAATAAGATTAAATAATGATTCAATGGCATAAGATACACAACTGAAGGCAAAGAAATAAAAATTTTCAAGAATCTCTTTAAATAGCTAGCCCATAAATTAGTCCATCTCAACAAGAGCTTGATTATCTCAAGTCCATTCACGGTAGGTTTTTACCTGGATGACAGTTCATTTTTCATTTATAATAAATGATTTTATGGTTTTTTTATCTTTCAGAATATTTAACTGAATAAAATATTTGTATCCACTGTGTGGGTGCATCGTTGTAAAGAACTTGTTCCCATCATGTTCTAAATTCGTCAGTCACCATTTTGAAGCTATGTTCGTTAGAAGTTTTTGTGAAAATGGTGTAAATATTAATTTTTTTAAAGTGGAATAAAATGATAAATAAGCTTGGTGTCTGACCTCAAATAAATATATAAATAATATTGGCCTAAATCAACGTGGTTAACTCACATTCATATATTACCATCTGTTTTCATTACAGCTATCCAAAGTGATAGATATCAGCCGATGGTGTAGTGATATATTAGGGACTAAGTCTAGTAACATTTTTAGCTGTCATCCAAGTAAACTATGGTCGTGAGTGAATTATATTTAAAGCTCAGCTCAAAATCATACTTACAGAACCTCAACAAAAAATCATTGATATGGAAAACCTCTATCAGTGACCCTGCTGATATTTGAACCAAGTTTGACCCAAATCTCCCAGATCAAACCAGAACTGTAAACCAATATACAAGCCCTATCAGTTGAGGGCTAGTCTTGGAATAACTTTGACCAGACAAAAGTTGTATTTAGATAATCAAGTACTTTCAATTTAATTGAAGCAGTTTATGACAGTACTCTCAACCTTAAACCTGTTTAGGTTTTTAATTGATTGGCATGAATATAACTTTTTAGCAGGACTTTTGACACTTTCACAATCATCATTGGTTATCAGCTATACACTAATATTACTTATCCTTAAGGTAGGTTAAAGCTAGGGATAGGTTATGAAATCACAGCTTGCTATTTGTTTACAGTCAGCCTGCTCCTCACAGACAAAAGGAGCTGTGACTGCTATAAAAATTGTGCTAGTAACTGCATAATCATTTGTTTCTCTGAGCTTTTACTGTTTTCTATCAGTCAATATATCTCTAGAAGCAAAACCTCTTTTCACTTTATGAGGTAAGTGTATTACATATGAAAGAAGGCACAGGATAGGTGGAAAGAAACATAAAATGAACAAACACAATATGGCTTTTACCATGAAAATACTAGTTCCGATAGAATGAAACCAAAGTCGGGTGATCGGGTAGCGACGATCGATTTTCTCCAAGAGGCAGCCATTACTTCTTTGTCCAATGGCAGTGATGTAAAGTGTGAACTGTGTTCTTTTCATTTTAAGAGCCAAATATTTCGTGTCGCTTTTAAATGTTTCTATCCACCTTTCCTGTAACTTCTTCCAAATATGATACCAAAATACTGTTTCTGACGTTATTTATCAAATCCTGACATTTCTGTTCCTGTCAGAGAGTTGAGACCAGGTCTGGAGAAATCTTGTCTGCCTCTGCTCCAACGATGGTTTGGATGTAGACACCTGCTAAGCTGGATTTGTTTAGATTGAATATCGAAACCAATCAAAATATTCAAGAATTTTAAATAATTATTGAATCAAACTTGCTGAAATTATGATGTAAAATAAAAAGAGTTACACATTATAAAAATCCATGCGATTAGTTGTGGACCCTCGTCCTATGAGTTATCATGATTTTATGCAAGTTCTTCAACACATTTATGCAACAATAGTTTACCTTGTCAAAGTTAAGTGGCAAAGACCACCATCTGTTGTGATTATACACTATTTCAATATCTCTGTCCTCAAAGTTAACACATTTGTTATATATCATACAAGGGTGTGATTATGGGTAATGAAAAGATTTTATAATGGCTGTTTTGGTAAAGAAAGTGTGGCTTATTCTTTGGTAGATATGGTAATAACTAATACACTTTTACTTTACCTCACAAGAAATGTTATGAAAATATTTTAGGAATAATGTTGTATTTGCAACAGTGTAAAAGCTTATCGACATTTTCTATAGTTTTGTTTTGTTTGAATTATTGAATTTAATAATATCGTAATCAAATCAATTATCAAAGCTTTATAGATCTCTAGTCAAGAGTACTGTTTTATTATCACAGTACTGGAAAATAAACATAGAGAATGACAAAAAATAACAGAATCGGTAGTATAGTAAGTTTTGCCCGTCCCTAGGGCCTAGCCAGTGCTTATTTGTATGTAAAACAGTTGAGTGGACTAAGCAATACCCACCCAGAGAGCTTCTTTCTCTTGACTGCATTATCGAGTCCAGTTTGAATCTGTGCCAAGCCTCTAGCTATACCTTCGTCTGTAGTGTCCTTTAATATGACCTCGTAACCTTTGTCTATGGTCACCTGGGTAATGCCTGCACCCATCAGACCAGCCCCCAGTACAGCAACCTTCCTGCAAGACAGAATCACCAACTTCAAACGGGAAGACCACAAAGTGGAGAGATACTCATACCAATACCAGGTTATAGTGTTTTAAAATTGCGACTATCTGGCCCAGTTCTCGGTGTTAACAAGTATGTTTTAAAATAAACAAACCGGTACACATCCAATAGTAATTAATAAAAAAAACTGATCACAAATGCCTTACAAGTGTTAAAATGCATACAACAAAGCATAACCGCTATGCAAGTGATTGGTGTAAAAATACAGTACTTCTGTGTAGATAGCAGCACTGTTTTGATTTGGCTGGAAACAGAAGCTGTGTCAAGGGAAGTGTGCGCAAGGTGAAGCAACATGAAGTAGACCCTCAAATTCCTTATTATCCGGCCCAAAATGCAGCCACTTTAGGCCGGATAGTCGTGACTTTAGTGTACATGAAAATTATAACAAAAACCCAAGACTCCAAAATGTTAGGGTCAATCAAAAACCTCCTTTGTAAAGTTCGAGGTTTAATATTATTTATTGTTTACAGTTACCATTTCATTAGATTAAGTACTAATGTTTTGTTTGTCTTTATAAAATAGGTGGTGTAATTTACCATGCCTGAGGTACAGTCTTTGTTTATCTTAAGACCATAAGCAGAATATCCACAAGGTCAAACCAGTTTTCCCAACTTGTGGGAGGGCGGGGACAGGTCAGTTTGTAAAATCTATCTGACACAACCAACCTGTCCAGTCCCCACTCTTGAATTCCTGTCAGTATGTAGTATTGGTGTTGTCGTGAATACCCTAACAATGATAGACATTTAGCTGTTCTTGTTTGTAAACTTCATTGACTCTACAATGTAGTGTTACCTTGATTGAGTGCATGCCTAACTGATTTTCAACAAATATTATTGTTAGATTTTGTTAAATCAAAAGTTGTATTTTGTTATTAAAACACATTTAATAAAATTCCTTTTTCGGAAAAAAATTGTAAAAAAAAAGAATCGACTCAAGCCTAAGTGGAAGTATGGTTATAAAAATTACAGTAAAATTTTAAATGTTTGTCTTTGGTCAGTATAAAAATGTCCTCGTAACCATATTGAATCTATATTTTCCTACTACTTTTAACAGTGGTCTTTGGCTGCGAGAAATAATTTTTTCTTGAATTAAAGTGTCGATTGGTTAGGATATTAAGAAGACCATTGTGATCATAAAGTTAGCACTTTTTTTTTTCAATTTAGGGCAAAGAACAATATCCAAAATTAAATTTAAATATTTATAAGTTAGTTTGTATATCATTAATTCTCATCAAACGAAGCCAAATTTACCATTATTCGCACATAAAAGACCAAGTATCTAATACATTTTGTGAAAAAATGCAATCAAGTTTTATTTAACATTTGGAAAATAAATTCAAATTCTGCAATTAACAAATGTTGACATTCATTTAATGGATTTTTTTTCACAGATTTTTACTACCCATGTACACTTATGTACTAATTACGCTAATGGTTTAAGGGATTGAGAAGGTAATATTTAGAGTAAGTGTACCCACATTTGTATGGTGATAGAATGGAAAACCACCCTCTGTACACCAAGCCGAGATTCAAACCTCAAGCTTCTCATCATTGGCATCATCTATTGCAAGAGGGAGGGCCTTAGACCATGCGGGTAATGTGTTAAGTTAAAGTTTGTAAAGACACGTCTCGTGATATTTCAGAGTATCTATTGATTGGACTCTAGTTCTCCTGCAAGCTACATCATTGTGGGATCAGGTTAAGTAAGACTACTAACTTTAAGGACAGGTGACGCATTCTGACGAGGGTTTCCACAGCTATACCAAGATGATCTATCAAACTTAAAAGTTAACACAAGATGAGAGTGGTTTAATTAAAAACATTTATTTTATTTTCAATTTTAAAGGTTAATTTTTACCTTATTACTGTAGACAGTCCAACACCTTAGCTCATTTGGTAGTGTGTCTACCTACTGAGCTAAGGGTTCAGGGTTCAATTCCCAGCATAGGCTAATTTGAGTTGGATTATAAGGCATATGAAGCTATGACAAGCCTAGAAAATATATTTTTTGCAAGATGCCAATGATGATTTATTTCCTTGAAGTTTCTATTTTAGCAGAGATATTAGGAAATTATGTCGGCAAAATTCTTCAAAAAAATTAGTCTCATGTTATTCTTTCCTATCCCTCTTTTAATAAAATCTAGTACAAGCTGTTATGCATTCTAAGAATATTCAATTCAAGCATATAAAATTATTTTCATATAAATTTCACAATATTTATGGAATTAATTATAAGAAAAACAGGTTCTGCACTTTAATTGAATCTGTTAAATGGATAAAATAAAAGTACCAAATGCACATCTGATGAAAAATAATGGAAAGCATTCAAAGCAATTGTGCAGTCAATTTAATACGTTCAGAAGTCTAAAGAAATATAATTTTGGTCTAGCTTTTTTTTTAATCTAGTGTGTCTAAGCATGTGACAAAGTAAAGCCTTTTAAAATGAGTCACATAAGCTTGGTATGTATATTTAAAATAACTAGCCTGGTGGTAATGAGGTTATCATTGTGTTTGCATCGAGAGACATTAGTTATAAGTTTATCATTACAAAAAAATATATACTTTTTTTTACATTAGTCATTTGAAATTAAAAAAAGTTTTGAATGTTTATGGTATTTTCACAGTAACTTCTGTGTTAGCAAATGTTAATATTTACCACTTCAATGTCAAACTAAGGGTCCCGGGATCGATTCCCGGCATGACCAAAAAATTTATTATTGGTGAAATGTGGGTTTACCCTTTCAGTGATTAATTAATGGGCGGGGACTGGATGTTATGCCTATCCTAGTCTTAAGTTAGATTATAAGACATATGAAGCTACGACAGGACTAGCAAACTTGTAGTGGATGTGATGTGGATGACAACTAACTACTAACTCAATTTAAAAAGTAATATAATCTTTATTAAAACTCTATAAATGGTAAGAAACTATTTACTTGACAGGCTGTTTAGGGTTTCCAAAGCGGTTTTTCTTGCATTCGGTCTGTCCCTTGAAAAGACTCATAAGTCCCCTACTTTCCGATGTCATGGCGAGCTCTCCGAATCCAATACTTTCAGCTTCATAGCCAGCTTTTGGTCCTTTTTCAATACCAATCTTTATCACCTCCAGAATCTACAAGAGAATGTATAATTGTTTATAAATGTCATTGATATAAAAATGTCAGGCATTTGAAACCCGTAGCATGCAAAATGATATGTTTATAATAGAAGTCACTATTGCTGGTACAGGATTATAGTTGAAATAAAACCAACATTAAAACGTCCTACTTTTTTTTACATTAAATTTCAATTCATACTGATTATCTTAAGAATAGTATATATATTTGATTTTTTTTTAAGTTCTAAGGTTTTACATACCAATACATGTAACTTGTTTGAATTTTCAAAAGTTTGAAACTATGAATATTAATTATTAGTCAATTTTTATAAGATAGCAACATAATAAAATGAAACATTACCTTAAGAGGAGCTGGGTAGAGACCGCCTGTACTTTTTACCACCTTACTTTTAGTGCGTTCAAACACCTGATTGCGCACCCAGCCAATTTCTAGGATTCTCTTAGTTAATTTTTCCACCATGGATTTGGCTTTGCGGTCAACCTTGATTTCTCCGGATACCAGTTGTTTGGCAATCAGCACTGCTACTTCCTCCAAATATTGCCTTGTTCTAAACAAGAGATGAATTTCAAATCGGGTGATCTGGCGGTCTAGAAGTAAGGTGTCAGAATTCTGTGCTGGGGGCCCGGGGCTCAATCCTCGGTCCCGACACAGATTTATCTGATTAACAAACCCTTCCTTCACCTCTGACAAGACATCTTGTGAATGTGGGGAGTGCCAGGCCTCCACCGTGGTTCGGATCCCACGTTAAACTGTAGGTCATCCATTTCATCTCACAATCACCCTACCATTACACATTAGCTTGAGTGGGTATAACCCGAACGGGTAGTAAGACGCGGTGCTAATAATAATAATTTCAAATCGTAAAATATACCAATTATTTCAGCTCAGCACTAGCAAATTCAAAGACAATAAGGACATTGCCTACCATATTTAGTTACATCAATTTGGCAACAATGCAAGTTTTAAGTTAAATATTTAAATCGTTCTAGAAACATGTAGTTCTATAACCTATCCTTGTTTGTTTTCAATGTGTGTCTTCTAATGATAAAGGAACATCCCCAAAAATTCAACAATGTGTGAAGTGTTATATGGTGCAATAGTTTGAGAATAGAAGAAATGAAGAGAGAAGTGTTTTTTTCTATCCAGGCCTAAACTAACTATTCTTTAAGGTTGGCTTCCTTCACTATCAATTACCTTACATCACTGTAGAGTGTTTCTACACTGTCTTATTATACATTTATAAGCCATTAGGCATTAATTCATTTTATTATTTGTAGTTTTTATAATATCTTTCCCCTTATGTTCATAATTTTTTTTTTCATTCGAGATTTGGATTCGAGATTCAAATTCAACCCAGCTCGAAGAAATAAATTATTTAAATATGTAAGTGTTGGTATTAGATTTGAACGTTTCGTTAGTCAATTCAAAACTATTTTAAAATTGCACTATTCATACATTCCTAATATTTATCCATTCAGTTTATACATTTTGAATACATTTTTGAAGATATACCTAAAAACCAGAAACTAATTATGGAAATTAATCTAAGATATATATATATATATATACATTCATTCAAAGATAATACTAAAAACAATCTCACTGACCTTTCTTCTGGACTAGCAAGTCCTGGACCCAACGGATCTACCAGCAGATCCACTATTCCTATCTTGCGGGCCCTGTCGGCGGTTACCGTGCGACCGGTCAACGCCAGGTCTAGGGCATCTGGCAATGCGACCAAACGGGGCAATCGCTGTGTACCCCCACCCCCAGGTAATAATCCCAACATGACTTCTGGCAAGCCCAACCCAGTCTTACGGTCTTTAACAGCGATACGATAATGGCAGGCCAAGGCAACCTGCAAACAAGATCAATTTAAACCTTTCAGGTCTACAGGAATTTGTCTTCTGAGATTTATTACAAAGGTATGATCATAATCATGAACCAGATGATAACTATAAAATAGATGATAAAGTAAATAATAAGCTTTTTTTTGTATACATATTCTTTGTTATCCGCCCAGGCTCATCACATATTTAAAAAATGAGATATGGGTGAGGTGTCAGATTCCAAAAATTTGTTATGTACAGTATGAGAATACCAACATACAATCCACCGATTAAGTTTTTTTAATCAACTAATTTTACTATCTCTCGACCTCTCGGAGAAAGAAGTATTGTGGTTGTTCAAAAATCGAGCTCGATACTTTGATACATCTCTAAGTTTCAGACACCCTAAATAATAAAAAAAAGTTGTTTTTTGTGATTTCATTTGTGTCTCAGACTAAAGCCTAAAACATTTTACCTATTGGGATGGAATTTGATACCTAGGGTTTTCATAGGGTCTAAGCCCCCCCACCCTCAAGTTTTTTAAAAATTATTTAGATATCTAACCTTAAAATTAATGGTAGGTAGTTTTAGGTTTACTGAAGGGGAAAAAGAGAAAATATATATATATATATTTTCTACAAATATGAGTGAACAATTTTGATTACATTTTGTATTCAGGTATTGTTCAACATTAGAAACCAAATGGCAATACTCATTTTCCCATGAAAATTACTTTAAGGGTAATTTACATTCAAGCAAAAATTTCCAATTTTAATCACATCTCTGCAATTATCAGAGATACATACATAATCAAGTCGTTCCCTTATGGTGTAGGCAAGAAACTATGCATATAACAAAAAAAAAAATCCGTACTTAATCCATATTGGCTAACTTTCTTCACACTCCCCTAACCTTGCATACTCCCTTCACTTCAACATCCATACACCAAATCATACATGCTGTTTTGTTCTGAAAGCTTTCAATGTTTCTTTTTTACATATACATCTACAACATTTGGCCACATCTTACATGGCCTACCCCTTCCTGTTCATCCACACAATCTACCTTCATATATTTGCTTCATCACGCAATCCACACCCATTCTCTCAAAATTCCCAAACCAACTTAAGTCTCTTCTTACACATTAACCCATTGGATTCCCTTTCAAACCGCACTCCTTCAGCGCCCATTCATTATGAACTGTCCATACGAGTGTTTCAACATACATTTCTTATATATCTCAATCCAATCATATCCATCTTTATCTTGTGTTTCTACTGACAAACTTATGCTTCACATCCATGTAACAATGGTTGGCATCAACATATTTTGATATATCACCATCTTTACCTCTTTCGATAATACTTCATTTTTTGCAAAAGTCCACATACATCCAAATACTCTTAGAGATGCATTCACCCATCCATCAATTTCACCCTTGATTTTTCTTTTTATAGAACATTCTGCCCAGTTACACAGCAAAATCATTCACTTGTTCTAACAGTTTCCTATTTATACTAAGTTGACAATCATTTCTTGATCCGTCCTTATCAAAAACTATCACCTTAGTTTTGGAGAAATCCATACACCAAAGAGCTACTAAAAACGAAAATACTACCTACTGTACATCTTAAGAAAAATATGTTTTTCGTAAAATACATTCAACTGACCTCAAGTCCCCCTCCAAGGCAGGATCCCTGGATTGCGGCAATAATAGGTTTTTTCGAATTTTCAATGTTGGCCAGAATTTGCTGTCCGGTCCGCGAGATGGACGTAACTTCTTCAGTGGTCTTGCATGCCTGTAGAAGATTAATGTCGGCTCCAGCGATGAAACAGTTGGGCTTTCCAGAGATGAGGACAGCCGCTCGGACACTTGGGTTTTGGGCAATCTGTTGCAGGAGTTGTTCTACTTCATACATAACCTCCACATTCAGTGTATTCACCTAAAATATATTGTTTACAAGATAATAACAAAACCAGCTCTTTAAGAATAGTATAAAATAAAGACATGGTTTGAAAGGCAAATATAAAATTAATTTTCAATGAAATAGAGTTAAAACTCATGAGTTACATATGCTTACTAGAATTTGCTTTCTTGGACAAATGTACATAGTTTTATAATAAAAACATTTACCACCCTCACCAAAGGTCGCAAAGTATAAGACATTATTAGACACAAAATATACTGGAGTGTCAGTGACACGGTTGTCAAGGTTTGAATCTTAGCCGGATGCAGGCCCGCCAGGAGCTTAAACCAAGCATGGTACCAAAGAAAAAGTCAAGGCCGCCTTTTTTAAATAATTATATTCAAATTAAATGGCAGCGAAACCTTACTTTTATAGCGTCAGTTAGCAAAACCAAGGGATTTGAGGGGCCTGGAGACCCTCCTCTGTCAAATGTCTAGAAAATATTTTTTTGAAAATTATACAAGTCTTTTAGCTATTTAGAATGTCCTTGTTTGGAAATTCTTTGAAAATTAAAAATGTCTCTAGAAGCTATTTAGAATGGGCCTATACCTGCAAATTTTGAAAAATTGGATGCTATAAGTAGTCAGTATATAGCTATTTTGAATTATCATTATGTCAATTTTGATGATTGAATGCCCCTAGAAGTTATTAATTTAGAGTTTGATACAAAGCCACCTTTAAGCTTATTCATGTTCGGGAATATCAGAGGGGGGTGAGATATATCTAAAGGGGAGCAAGTTTATTCCAGCCTGGGAGAACAAGTTCTTTCCAGAAGGGGAATGCCCCCCCTTCCCCTTACCTTAAACTTACATAAATGCTCGACTTTTGTTTGATTTTTTTTTGTTAACTTTGTTGTCACTTTCAGGGTTCTTACAGACATGGGAAATTTTTTTTAATAAATAAAATGATAGAATATTAGGAAAATGATAGAACACAAATAAAAGTAAAACACTAACACATATTTACACAAACTTTGAAATTCTGATGCTTTTATAACATCTTCCTCAGGAAGTAGTGGTAATTAGACCAAACAGGATATTGTCTTCAATGATGCCAACTTGATTGATACGGATGAAAACTTTTTGTGTTTATATCTAAAAGTATAATAAATATGTGAGTCCCTGTCTTGTGTTCTCCCACAAAACAGTTGTTTTACCTTTGTGTTTGGTGAATCCAATGTCACAATACACACATCATCAATAATTTTACATTTTGTATGATGCGAAGCTTTGGCATCTTCGACTGCCTTTGCGGTTGCAGGAGCAGTAGCATAGAGCCTTTGTGAAAGCTGAGCTGGAATTCAAAAATTGTGTCATTTCAGATATATATACATAAAGAGTAATAACATAAATGAGTTGTATTAAAATTTTGAACTATTGTGAAGTAAGGTTAAACTTATCATTCTTTAGAGCATTTAAAAAACTAATTACTTGATTCATCCTAATCAATACCTGATGTAAGCAAAGCCACGTGGAAATATATGCTCTGGTTTATTAGTGAACAGACTTCAATGATATCCTTTCACTAAATAATTAAAATTATCCCTTCATTTGATTTATAAATTATACTTTGCTATTCGAATGACAACAAACCCTTGACTCAACAGTTGAGCGAACCTTTAGTACAGTTCTTATCACAAGTTGTCAAGACAGTAACGGTCAATCGACAGTTCATCTCGGCAGTGTTTTAAGTGATGGTTATTATTATTAGCACCGCGTCTTACTACCTGTTCGGGATGTACACACCCTAATGTGTAATGGTAGGGTGATTGTGAGCTGAAATGGAAGACCTACAGCTTAACATGGGATCCGAACCACGGTGGAATCCTGGGTGTGTGTGTATATATATATATATATATATTCATACTAATCCAAGACCTGAAGTAAACAAACATTCTCATATCACTACGCGAAGGACCTACATGATCGGTGGAACACGAGTGTAATATTTTAAACAGGTGCGAACATGTATAGTCAGTACCATAGCAAAGTAGATCAACCTGACCAATTTTTGTACTTTTTAATGCTTTTAAATTTTTATATTTATTACTATGCAACGTTTCAATTAAACTTTTATCTAACCGTGCTTTTGTTTCTTCTCTTTTGTAAGTAGTTTATCATCATTCTGAATGCTGCATAGTAATAAATATAAGAATTTAAAAGCATTAGAAAGTACAAAAATTGGTCAGGTTGACCTACTTTGCTATGGTAGTGACTATATGTGGTTGCACCTGTTTAAAATATTACACTTGTGTTCCACCGATCATGAAGGTCCTTTGCGTTGTGACATGAGTATGTTTGTTTACTTCAGGTCTTGGGTTTGTATGAATCAATAGTGTTCATCCATAAACTTAGCCTAAATCCAAGTTTTGTTTTTAATAATAATCATAGAATATTGATATTTTTCCCACTCTGAAATCCAGATTATGGACTATTTTACTTCCGGAATATTAAAATCCAAGATAAGTCATAGTAAACTGCTAGGTATTTTTTGATATTTTTAACGGCGAGAGTTCAGCACACTCACATCTAACCCCTAAAGCATCCCGTCCTACTACCCGTTCGGGTTACATACTTAATACTAATTTCACCCAAGGATTAGGAACTGGAAAGGTTGAATGTAGAGGAAGTAAACCCGCATTTGCGTGGAGGAAGAGTGGAAAACTATTCGTGGAACCCCCCCCATCGACCGAGATTTGAACCTTGATCTCCCCATCCTCGGCAGTCTAGTTCAACAAGAAACTAGCGTGTTAGCTAACTACACCATCAAGGAGAGTCTTGAATAGAAATTATATGCTGGAGCTTCCAGTAGTCATTTTTAAAGTGGTCGGTCTCAAAATGGTTAAGAAAAAAATTGTAAATTTTTTGAGGACAGAACTTTGAAATGATTCGGGTATAAAATGTTAACTACGTTCCTTACTATACAAAACTAGTATAATGTTGGAGATGTATAAATATTAAGTATTAATAATCTTAATTAGCTATTTAAATTGATAACCTCCTCGAGAGTTATGACAAGGAATAGTTTATGAAGACATACAAATATAAAATTAAATTCTCGGTTTGGAGTTCAAATAAATAGCGTGTTTATTTAATTTGGAAAACATTACCTGAACTTTTAGTTAAAATGCTAATTCTTGACGCTCTAGTGATCAAGCCGATAACCCTGCATGCCGCCATTTTGTTTAGCAGAGAGCATGCATAAAGATAAGGTAATTTTAAGAGCAGTGTTAATTATTTGTTCGATGTGACTTGACCATTAGATAGGTGCTGTAATATTGAGTGATAAATTTTATTTTTATAGTAATCTTACTAGATCATCCAACGGTAACGTGTGCTTATCTGTGATATTTATATAAACTGAACAGATATATTAATGTGGTTAGTTAGATTTGTCATTTACACACCTTGCGTAGGATCGCAAAAAACTTCCAACGCAGGGGTCTTCAACCAGTAGCCCGCAGGTTACTTGAAGCCCGGTGTGACAAACTTTTGCGGCCCACTGGCTCATAAAAAATATATAAAATTAATTCAAGAGAAAAAATGTCAAATGCTGGTATGTTTTTTTACATAGGTTAATACACTAATAGAATAAATACGAGTTTTAGCTATTTTATAAACAATTTTTGCTTTTTACGTGAAGTAAAGTATTACATTTTTATATAAATGTATTTGGCAAATGACAACTCTATTAGGCAAGACATATCGCACTACTTCCAGCTATAAAAAATCTAAAAATAGGAAAAACAAAAGAAGACACACTTAATGGGAAATCTGTAATTTCACCAGTCGGGGCCAGGCCTGATCCCCATGAGTATAAGTGTATAAGAATGAGCGAATATGAATATTTTAATATGTATTCAATCCAAATAGTGTCAGTATAGCATTGCGGCCCGCGAACCAACAAGAGACAGAAACTTTTGGCCTTGGATGTAAAAAGGTTGAAGACACTTTTCTTTATCCAACACGCTTCTTGGGGTAAAGAGTTTATGCTTCCATCTCAAAAGTGTTTGTTTAGAAGGAGGATCCCGTTCAAATTGCTGCACGAAGCTAGAACATAAATCTTCAATTGTCGTTCCTATTTGTTGCCATTCATGAATTCGACAACTTTCAACAATAGCTTATATGAACTGAAAAAAATTAATATGTTTTATATATTAATTATTTATATAGCTTTAACGGGTTTTGTGGCCACCCTAAGGAATTATTACTATATTAGCCTATATCTTCTTATATGAATAAAAGGTTTTGAGCTTAGTTATTATGTCCAAACCTTTTATCTTAATATTTATTTCGTTTAGCTAAACATGTATTGGTGTATCTCACATTATTATGTACGAATTTACAAAGTTATATTGTAATAACATTATTATTTATATAATTATTCTTTTTTTGAAAATGACCTAGTTTTAAAATCTCAAAAGATTAAAATCATAGCATTGTCAAGAAAACAATTTGTGAAAGAATATATAAGGCTCAAAGATAATAAATTATTTTTAATCTAGACTGTATTTTTTATAAGTTTAACGTAACATTATTTAAAATAAAACTAATTGAATCATAATGTAAATACTCTATAACATTGGCTAGTTTAGAGCCCTTGGACCCCTCTTTAGTTTTAGTGACTAAGCCCCTCAAGAGTTCATTTTTATTGTAAATTCCCCCTACTCCTTACACTAAATAATAATGTTCCACCAAAAATTGCCTGCTGTGACTATGAATTTTCATCTTGGCTGAAAAAACTACATTTCTCATAAAGTTAACTTGAGATAAATGTAGAAATGAGTCATGATTCCTAGAATTTAGCCCATGCGAGAAGGTTATACCTTAAATGTCGTGGCTGAGTTAAAGAAGTTGTCAGTCACTGCTAGGGGGTGACGTTTGTGCGTCATTGGGAAGGTAAGAAGTTGAGTAGGGCACGGCTCGGGGAACTAGGTAGAGTTTTTTTTTTACGTAAGTCAGTTGGTGCATTAGAGGATAACCATAAGGAAAGTTCCGTTTGTATGAAGTGCTGTAACTACTTACTCGTCAATTTTGTCTTATAAATACGAGAACTCACAGAAGGCTTACCGAGTGTTGTGACATCTATTTTAGATAAAAGCGCGTTGAGTGAAAAGTCCCCTTTAGTTCTGGATTTGTAGATTGGTGGGTTGCGTTAAATTAAGTTGGTAACTCCCTAACTCTCCTTTTTGGTAATTTTCCTTGAACTAGGTTTCACACGGCATGTGATCAAATAGGTGCCCCATAGGTGTTCCATGAAACAGTGTAATCATGATCAGAGAAGCCATAAATACACGGAGTTGTAATGGTCAAAATAATTTTAATTTACAAAACATCCTTTACGCCCACCCTTTGACTTCTAGTTCTCTCTCCTTCCTACACTGGAAGATTTCTGAAAGGACTCGGTTCATTTAACGTTACGACAAGAACCATTTTCCAAATATCATGAACCATGTGGATCAGTGGTGGATCCCAGCAGAATAAACCTCCACATATATTTGATAACAATAATTTGCCAAGATGTAAAACGCTTGATAGCTTAGAAGTTTCTACTCATCAAATTGACAATGGTTGGTCTACCTCAGATGGTATATTTATAATAACCATCAAGTGGGGGATATTTATGGTCGTTCGTTTAATAGTCGTTAATAATTTATTTGTGGAATGAAGAATATGACTTAATCCTTAATATATAAAGGAAGGGATGTGATATCATCTTGTAATTGACAGTGTTAGGAAAATAAAGGTTAAACAAATGAGGAAGGGGTCATTTGATAATAAAATATTTACATTTACTGGAGGAAATACAGAATAGACAATAAACTATAGGGTAAGTCTTGAGTCATACGTTCGCTGAAAATAGAAAGCAGAATCTATTTGAGTGTCGTAGCTACACACATTGTACACACTGTATGTTGACCCACGATGCGTTGCAAGGTGCAATGCTAACTTAAAACAGCTGGTTTTAAACTTATTTTATTTTCTAGCTAATACACATATATTTCAGATTATTGTCGTGATGGATGTTTTAAAATAATAATTATAACGTTGTGTCGTGGCACAATACAATAAATTGATAAACACGCTTTAAATTAACGGGTTATTTCAAATCTCCTCACAAAGGTCAACGAAGCTGTCTGCTTGCTTCTGGCTATACACCTTATACGTTGTCAAATGATCATGTGCACTGATTTGAGATGGTTGAGTAAGAGTTTGAGATTTAACTGCCTCTCCCCTGCCAAACATCTCGGGCAGAGTGGATAGAGCAAAGATGAGTTGAACTTTAACAGAACAGCTTGTGCCGACAAGGTGGCAATCTTGTGTTTTATTTAGAGCTCGTTACGTGTCCCGTTTATATTCTGCCTTTGTTATTCAGTGAATGTGTGAATCCACAATATTCCCGAGGCAAAATTTAACGTTAAGAAGACAATAATTCTTGAAACAAATAAAAAAATACCATATTAAATAAATTAAAATTTAAAAATCAATCTTCTGTTGTTATTGGTATCTACAACTGATTTTGGTAGGTAAGACCATTGACAAAATTTAAATATATTTATTTGCAGCAAATATATATATATATATATATATATACAGTAGCCCCATGGCTTCTTTGGTGCTCACTGACAGCTCACAGCTGACACCTAAAAGCTTCGAAAAGTTACCAGACCAAATTATGTATCCCTTCGCCGAACCATATGATCTGCAAAAAATGTTTTAGCAGCTGTCACTTCTGACAGTCAACATTTAGGTATTATACCTAAATGTTGATTGTCAGAAGTCAGCTGTGAGCTGTCAGTCAGCACCAAAGAAGCCATGGGGCTACTGTATATATATATATAATATAGTGAAATGTTATAACACACACACACATATATATATATGTGTGTGTGTTATAACATTTCACTATATTAATCGTGTTATTTTATTATAAGTTTTGATAATATATATTAAAAGTGTTTATTGCAGATAGCATGGCATGATGTTTAAATATATTTTTTAAATTTAGTAGCTTTCGTTAACTACCGGATAGTACTGTTCTTACTGCCAAAAGGCTATACTTATGATTTATTGTACTTTTCTTTGGTATTTGATCCATGCTTTCGCATATATAATCTTTTCTTTAGAAGAGTATATATCCTTTATCTATGGAGTTTAAACAATCACAAAAATGTCATTTAAAAAAAATAAAACTTGATCTTTATTTATTTGGCGGTACTTATCTCTGATGGGGGTATAACATAACGTAATTTGTTAAAGTATTTATTTCTTATATAAATCAAATCCAATGTATTAAATAGCACACATAAATTCTCTAAAATTCCATATAAAATTCTCACAAGGCCAACATAATTATAATGTAATATAGCCTATAACAATATGCACACTTGATTTCAGATTGTCAGTACAATTAAACAATGGCATCAGTAAAGGTGCCTGAGCAGAAAGTAATTTTATGCGGTGAGTATGGTGTAGGAAAAAGTTCCCTCTTCAGAAGATATGCAACAAATTCATTTGTCACTGCAACTGATCGGCAGTCAACGTTGGGTCTAGATCATTATGACAAAGGATATAAAGTGGGTGGAAAGGAAATTCGGGTAAGTACTATAAATTACCTATTCAATAAGTAGGATTAGAGGCATTTAAATACAAACCTGCTCCCCTACAGTTTTAATAAACAATAAATATATTGACTCGTTAATAGGTTATTCTATACTGTGTATTGAATGTGAGAGGAGTGTGTGATAAAGAGAATTAACTATTAGAGGAAATGGTTGGAAGAAGAATTAATATGTTGTGTGTATTTTAGACTAAGGGAAAAGGGAAAGATGTTATGATGATAAGTTATGGTAGCTTGGTGTGGACGAATGTGTAGGAGGAAGTCGTGGAGTAGGATTAATATCCTAAGCCCAACTGCCAAGCTGTTTGTGAGAAGGTATTAGTTGGTGCCATATAGACTTCTATGGGTACATATTAAAATAGGCATTTGTAGGATTATGTGTTATATATAAATTGTGTTTGGAGACCACTTGGAAACTTGCTCTCCCAGCTCATAGCATTTACAACAAACAATTCACAATTTGAAAGCAAGTTGTTTCACTTGTAAGTGCTGTAATCGATGTGGATTGCAACTAGCACTCCTCGGTGCCCAAGGACTCAACTTGCTTCATGGAGAGCTCAGCGAAACTCTCAAAAGGCTGAGTTTCTGGGGTATACCTTGTCTGTGGCCCATTCATACATTACTTATTAATCAAATTATAAAATAAATATTTTAGATTGCCAGATAATTTACAAAGCTGTCACAAAAACAGTAACGTGGTCAACTTATTTTCATTCATAAGGCTTTGCCACATGAACTATCCCCACACAGGTAGCTCAGAAGCAGATTATTGGTGAGTTAAGCTTAAGGTCCTGGGACATTGTAATTTTTCATAACGCCTAAATTATTTGATTTTTTTCACTGATTAACTTTTTGAATAGTTGCAGCTATGGGACACTGGTGGTATGGAGCGAGTGGCATCTATAACTTCTAGCTACTATAAGTTTGCAGAAGCAGCTATTTTAGTCTTTTCCTTAGACAACACAGCATCATTTCATGTACTATCACAACATCTACTAGACATTGTTACTTATGCAGAAAATGCAAAAATATTTCTTTGTGGTAACAAGTCTGATCTTGAAGGTCAAACTCCTCAAGTCACCGATAGTGATATGGAAAACTTTTGGTAAGTGGTAGCCTATTTTATAGTGGTACAGTAGCCCCACGGCTTCTTTGGTGCTGACTGACAGCTCACAGTTGACTTCTGACAGTCAACATTTCGGTAGATACCTAAATTATGACTGTCAGAAGTGATAGCTGCTAAACACATGTTTTTGCAGATCATATGGTTCG
Organism: Timema shepardi; assembly: GCA_902151425.1. NCBI lineage: Eukaryota > Metazoa > Arthropoda > Insecta > Phasmatodea > Timematidae > Timema > Timema shepardi. Next base: position 29,540 of record CABFVX010005423.1, read on the forward strand.
GCGTAGGGATACATAATTTGGTCTGGTAACTTTTAAAAGCTGTCAGTCAGCACCAAAGAAGCCATGGGGCTACTGTAGCTGTTGAATGTTTCAATTTACGGCAATACCTCGACTTTCACCGCTTAGAGTTTCTTCACTTTGTTCTTCCATCGGGTTTCAATTATTATAACCAAGTTTCCAAATTCTGTCACTTGCTTCGCTCTTTTATTTTATTTCATCACCAATATGTACTGTATTGTTTATTTCGTCATTGAGTTTTTGAATAAAAATCATTCATTGTGCTCTGTTTGAAATTGTCTGCATTGACTCATATTTGTGATTAAACTTATTGATACTAATTATTTTGATTAAAATAACCAAACTGTCCATACTTATCTAATGTATTTGCAAGATAAATAAAGGTTATTCTTCAACTTAACATGTTGATTTTTGACTTTAGTCATTGCTCTGGCCCTTGACCCGTTGAAAGAGTGAGGTATTGCTGTATCTTACTTTTGGTGTGACTGTCAAGTAACACCTTCCGATTCATAATGATTAACAAGGGCCTAGTCAAAGAGTGCTCACTTTTTGCCTACAAATTGTTTTCAACAAAATCACTAATAACATTACCATATAAATATGCACAAAACAAACATTTAGGACCGGGACACACCAAAAAATTACGATTGTTGGGGCCATTATTTCTATAATGTAAGCAAAAGGACAGTCTCAACCCATAGGTAAACAGCACACATGTCTCCTTTTGAATCCTTAACCCTTGATATGAGAATGTACATTTTCTAAAACAAATTTGTTATATCAGTACATGACATAAAAACTCATTTATTTCTAAGGCATACAAAACAAACAATCAGAACTTAGACTGAAAATTTCACCAATTATAACTTTAAAGCCCTGCTGGAAATCAAACCCAGGACCCTTGCTTCAGTGGGCGAACAAAAAAAAAAGTTCCAACTAATAATTAAGACTCCGATAGACTAAACCAGGGTTCCCCAGAATCTAGCCCGCAAATACTTTGACTTTTTTTTTAAATGAAAAAAATAATTGTAATAACAAATACTGAAATAATGCTGCCCCTGTATACAATACATAAAATACCTATGAAGGGTAACTACATAAGTTACCATCTTATGCAGCCGATGGCATTATTGGAAACATGTAATCAGAACAGCCCAGTTCCTTCTCACACACTTATTTTATTCACAAACTCAGATATTTACTTAAACCAGGCTCATATACAAGTTAGGGCCTAAAATTAAGACTATATTTCGATTCTATAAAAACGTTGGTTAAAAACATTTTTTTTAGTGAGCAGTGTCACAATCTTATCAGCGCAACATACAAAACATCCTGCAAGACTGGAGAGGGTATCGAGGAAATGTTCACAGACATAGCCCAGCATTTGGTCGAGTCAAATCGTTCACGCCTTGAACTACAGACTATGGATAAAAAATCCTTCAAGATCACACCACCAGATGATACAGTGGAGTCTACATGTATATGTTAACGTCACTTTGGTTCAATACACATGGAAAATCAAAATGTGTCTCAGCACGAAATGAACTGAGCCATTTGATTAAGATTAAAGGGTTGAGAAACATAAATGGGCTACCAAACTAAGCAAAAGTAAAAAAAGTCTTAAACTTTATTTTACTCAGCTTTTGTGCATTTAGATGGTTGTAACCGATTTAGTCTGTTTAGCAACAAGAAACTTGCCAATTTACAGATTTTATTTTCTTTTTATTTAGAAACAATGAAAATGTACACACTATCAATTTGTACAAAAACAAGGTGAATTGAACATTTTGAATAGTAGTAGAAACTCGAAGTGGTAAAGTTTGTTTTAGAAAGCGTAATCATTGTCAAAATATTGACAGGTGATTTAATGTGCTTGTTTTTACACACACATCATGACTGGCCCTGTAGTATAATGGTCAGTTCACCTGGCTATGGATGGACCTGGGGGTTTCTACAGGTTCCACACCCTCATCTCATCGGTACGTGGAAAGAGCCTCCACAGAAATATTAGTACGTACGGACATCCCCTGGGCAACGATACATTAGTACCGTTTCCACATAATTTTGTTTTAGCGGCCTTATACCACTCATTGGCGGTGGAACTCTTCACAATTATGAAACAAATTTAACAACTAGACTCCAGACTTAGTGAGAATGTTATAATTAGTGCATTTTAACAACTTTAAAATTATATATAGAAAAGTAAATCTCTTATGTCTACCATGTTTTCAGAGTCAGATTTGTAAAATAATTGCTATGACCCAACTCTAAAATAAACCGTTGTTTGAGGTGCTAATAGTTTATTAAATACTAGAGCTGGGTCAAATCCACAATTTTACAAATCAGAATCTTTGAAAGAATTATCAACATAAGAGGAAATATTTAAATATAATTTATAATAACTGAAAATACAAATACTAACTAAATGTTAACATTATTTCTTATTATATAACATCAATATAGTCAGTTAAGTGTTTATACTGGTCAGGGCCTGGTTGTTAAGTTCATCCCATAATTCACTTGAGGGGGAAAAAATAAATGAGTCTCGAAAATCTGAAATTGTCTCGAGGGTCCGTCCTTATTAAATACCTTAATACATATTAATTTTATTTATAGGGAAGTTTGAAATGCTCAATTTACAATTATTCTCAACCCTTTCATCTGATTTTAACTACAGTATATCTTTTAATCAAAATCAGACATTAAAATATTTACCAGTGTTTATGTTATGTAATGTTTAACTTTATATTTTAATGGTGCATTTGTTTTAACAAATCAATATCCCTCCAAATTTGTGATTTAAGACTTTTGCCATAAATTGTGTGTTAGGAATTTTTTTAATACGAAACATAGGCCCTCATTTTGTTTTGAGGGTCATAAATAATATTGTATAGCAAATGTATACAAAATAAGAAATTTAACTTTTTTACTTCTAAAAAAAGTAATTTTGATATTTTCAATCACTTTGTCGCTTGATATTAAAAAGAAAGCAATAAGGGGAAATCAGATTAGAGCAGTAAAAATGTAATTAAATTTGGCAAAATCATAATTATTATCTAATGCAAAAGAAAAATCAAGTACAAGCATATATTATTTAGATATTTTTGTGAGAGTTAAATGTGGAGTATTGCTCCTAAATTATTGATATAGCTTAGAGACTAGTCTCTTAGTTTAAGAAAGAAAATTTCTTAAGTAACTTTTATTACTGTAAGGTGATTCAAAGGTGCTCTAAGTATTAACAGACTGACTACTGCTAATGGTTCAACATTTTAACATCACAAACACACATTGAATAATTTATTTGTTGATTATGTGATGTTACTCAATATTTTATTTATATTTGTCTGAATTTGTCAGTACACCGGGAATACGTGGATTATGGTAATATTGAGGTAAAGACAAATAATATATTATTGTAGAGTAAGGGTAGATCATTGTGGATTTGTTCTAATAAAAATAAAAACAGGCAATCATCAGCTACAGCTGTTAGAACATCCGGTTCATATAAATAACAAACTGCATTACATTGTCAATCTTTTTATATATCATTTGTATGGTGATTTGTTTGTATTTTGCTATTTGTTTGCCCTTCTTCGAAACTATCATCACTGTCAAATACAAAAACTTATATATTTGAAACACAAAAATTACTTTCCTAATATCACAACACAGTCATTTAAAACTCGAGATTAACTTTTCCGCTAATATTTTTAGATAATTGAATCACAGAGGAAGTGCTTTAATTATGACATTGAAGTATTGGTCGATTTAATTATTTTTTTCAAATACTTTTGAGTTGAAAAACTATATTTAGCACAACAAATTTCTGTTTGACTAGAGTTCCAATTTTAATCAGTAGTGAGAGCTTTCCTCTAAATAAATTCACAGCCAGTTTAAGTGGTGTGTCTCCCAAGTTCCATTCACCTACTTTGTATTACTCGTAATATAATCATTCTTTAGATATTAAATAAGTTGAATTGCCAACTTTAACTTTAGATATATAGTCACTACTGCAGATAATCAATAAAAGAGACGCTTAAGTATACAAACATAAGTTGTATTAAAATATTACTGTGCATATGGAGTTAATGCGGTTAGAATATGGCATTGCCTGTAGCAACAATTTTAATCAAATTACCCATTGATTGACCCCCTCGACTCCCACCCCAGACCTGTGTTCTCGAGCCCTATTGCTCGCACACAAATGCATTATAAAGGACAACGATTTAAAATCGAGATAAACTTTTGGTATTCATTAAGTATTAGTATTGTGTTAGTTTATGGCTATACTTGCGACCTGGTCGCTGCGGCAAAATGACCGCATCCTGGATTCCAATACACAATGCCTTGTTTTATATGAGGGTGGTAATACTAGGCGACAGTGACTTGGGCTGTTAATAGTGAAAACAACATCAAACTATTCGAACAGCAACACCCTTGTGCCCGCAGTGCTGCTTTTGAGCGAAGATCTTAGAAACTATATAAATGCCATCCTTAATTAAAATGGGAGAAACGTAAGTCAGTGCTCTTACAGACAAAACAATAACAATGCTTGAGTGGAGGCCTTCATATCTATGGTGACAAGGCATCCTTCGTAACTATTCGGATAGATCTACACCTGGTCACGTGATTGTAAATACAATTACCAAAGGTTCGAGTCAAGGCAATGCTCCATAAGTAGACTATTCAGATACAGCCTAGGTTACAAAGTTGTGCGATTTTGGGTCACTCATATAAATAACATTGCCGGCAACTAGGTTGTAAATATGGCTATAACGTTATGCAAAAATCTAACCATTATAATCTAACAGGACCTATAAAGAATCAATTTTTGTTTATTATTAATACGCTTTGTAAGTTCTACGATAAAAATTAATCAATGTATACAAACTTATGAACTAATGGTGGCTAGGTAAGTACATGATTTTAACATATTTTTGAATTTTTATTCATGTTTACATCAAATTTGTAACTTTACTATGAAGTTTGAATTACTTTTACATTTGAATGTAATGTGTTTTTTACAAGTCTTGTGATCTCTACTAGTTCATAATACTAATTTTTTTTTGTTGCTTAAAAACTTGTATTAAATAGTGTATGTGTATTTTATAATGGTTAAAATATGTTTTACAAGTTGACCTATTTAAGATTTTTTTTATTCAATTTTAGAAGGGGTGGTTATTTATACATCACTTTATGCTGAAATATCTCAAATACTTCTTTAAAAAAAAATTGTCTGTTTTTACATTAATTTTAATCAAAGTATTTTTTTTAAGTCTTGCAAAACCTAGTAAACGAATCAATATATCTATGAAAGTGTTATTATAAGATGTAAAACTTAATGCTGCTTACATTTTGTGTCTATATGATCCAATTTTGAATGTTATTGAATTTAACAAGTTGTGTTTGTATTTTACTGTTGATGTATTATGTAATCACAATACTTATTTCCAATTAAAATATGTTTACTAGCACTGCTGCAAACTAGCAACTAAATCCCAAAGCTGATTATTGTCTTGACTATTTCTCTAAACATCAATTGTGAACAACTTTAAAAAATAACTTAGGCATCTTGTTCCTTAAGGAAAAAAAACCTTTTATACATTGTAAAAACCTAATGCCATATAAACTACAAATGACTACATTTACTTACACTATGACATTAGGAACTAGTACATTGCCGCACTTATAAAAGTATGCCATCTATTCCTATCCAGTCCACCTCATTACATCATATCCCTATCTTGAGATAGTTCTATCCAGTCCCCCTCATACCACCCTATCTTCCCATTGGGTTTGTTTGCCAGTCATTATCCTGGACACGGTTAGAGAATTTCCCTGCCTACGTTAATCTTCTAATAATGTTTTGTGATGAGTACAGGATAGATAATCTCACTCACTCCCCGGGAGCCTCATCCAGTTTCTGAGCAACCTAAATTTGTTTTTATCGTGTACAAAATTAACAAAACATTAAATAAATTATTCAGGGTTTTGACAATCTTACAGATCACTTTATGAAAAACTAGTTTTGTAGCTGTAAACTTCAATCAAAACACCTTATTGTTTGATGTACTGTCCAAGGTGATTGTTAATTAAACTCAAATATTTGGCTGCAGGTTTTAAGCTGTTGGACCTAGTGATAATATTGAATGGATACATATCTTGGCTTGACTAAGGACTGGATAGATAATTGATATTTGGAGGTAAAATAATCA
>CABFVX010005423.1:35778-51244 GCA_902151425.1 Timema shepardi
CCCCCCCCCCCCCCAGACCTGATTGTTACTACTTATACTGGGGGATTGGTTGATTCCTGAGGCAAGATTAAAGCCATACTGCAAAGTCCAGTCTGTGTTTTTTTCTCTCTTCTGCTGAAAGGGACTGATGTATCCCAAAAAAAATGTCATAATTGTGTATTTAGTTTTTAACTGATAACTTTGAGGCCAACAATTTTCTGGTGAGTGTGTAGGCCTTGTCCCTCTATCCTCCTTTCATTGTTTGATTTAACAATCTAATGAGTTAGGGATGAGGAAGACTGGAATATGTGTGAAGGTAGAGAAAAAATAATTTCAGAAAAAACAACTATGTACACCCAACTGGGATTCAAACATTAATCTCCCTGACAACTGTAGTCTAACACGAGCACGATGCCTTAGACCAAGTGCCCACCAAACCAGCAGGACTATTGCGTACATACATCCATATGAGTGTTGGTGTCGAAACTTACCGTTATAAGTACGACCCGCTCTAAAAGAACTTTGAAAAATCTCTCGGAGATTTCAAAGGGATTACTAATGTCTTTTAGCATTCTTTGCCTTTCAACACTTCTTAAAACCATTAATTAGAGAATAAAAAAAGCTTCCATAACAAATTATTTTACAATCATTATTATTATTACTATACTATGTGTTTAAATTAAATCATCAAAAAACATGAAAATAATCTAACACAATGAAAAGTTGACAATTTACACTGTTAAACTTGCTGCCCAAACCTAACCTAACAATAAACTGTAAATATAACTGAAACAAAGTTTTGATGAGCTACTAGACTAGGAACACGAATAAATACATCACTTGAAAATTACTAGACACTAAAACACAGTTATATAAACACTATGATAACAAAATCAAAAGAATATATTAGAATTAAAGAAAGAAATGATCAACAATGAGCATATCAGAAAACAAAGTGGGACAACTAGTCGCTTATCTTCTTGACAAAAATCGGTATCGACCAACGAGAGCGTACACAATCGCACTTGTTGGTAATTATGTGGCATCGTTCCAACCTGTGATCGGCAACTGTTTCCGTGACGTACACAATAACCCTGCATGTCTTTGTGGTTATTTTGTTTTATAAAATTCCACAAGGCCTTACCAAAACATATAAAATATTTGTATAGGGGTGAAATAAACAAAAATGAAGTCTGAAATGTAATTCAGAACAAATACTTCAACATAATATAATGGAATGGTTTATATCATTCAATAATATTTGTGATGAATTTAATAATATTACAAGTTGAAAAATAAAAGCTGTATATTCATATATAAAAATACAGTGAAAATAGGTTGTATTAAATTACTAATGAGATAATTTTAAATAACTTGGAAAAACAAAACTAAATGAATAAATAATTAGTGCTGCGACCATTGAATAGCTTTGATGTCTACGCCGTCTTGTACCATTTCCCATAATGGACTGCAAAGAGAATGTAACAATCAGGCACACTTTATTTGGAAAACACAACTAAAATTAACATAAAATGTGGTGAGATAAAAATAATCTCCCAACTAGACAAGTCTAAGATTCCTTTTACCTGAATTCCATAGGATTCTAGCGTCCTATCTCTAGTTATAATATAAACTATAGATAGAATGCCCAAATCCTAGAGTCTACTCAAATTTATCAAGATACAATAATTATGAAGACCTTGAATTGATATAACAAAATATTATCTCTTTTCACTTTCAAAGGTATTTTCTTACATCTAGAAGAAGGTACAGAAAAGTGAATAGAATGTTTGTCCTTTATGTTATTTAGAGACAGCCGTTAGTTATCAGTGGCAGCAGTGTAAAGTGTGAACTGTGTTCCTTTCATTATAAAAGACATTTTGTGTTCATCCCTTTTATATGTTTCTATACACCTTTCCTGTAATTTCCCAAATATAACCATTTTGAACAGGCTAAATGAATTCTATAGACTTGTGTGGTTGGGAGGGTAAAACAAATAAAAAATTATATTAATATAATTAATCTACCAAAGGAAGTGCTCTTAACTTAATGAACATGACAAACAAAATATTGTTAATTTTGTCAATGACACCAAGCCTTAAACAACTCTTTTTAGATTGAATTCTTTAACTTAAATTGTGTATTATATTTTTATTTAAATAATATTCTATGCATTTCTTTATCTCTTGTGATATGTTAGTGATCATTTAGTCAAATTCCAGTACTTTTTTATTATTATTTGAAGAATGCTCTAGTCTAGAATCCTTGTATGTGGTAGAACTTTTTCTGGCGGACTAGTGCTCGATGGGATCTTCGAGAAGGGCTGATGAAACCTACCTTGTCCTCGTGCAAGACCAATGAACAAAACAAGGCGGGGTCATCTCCACCCTCAGTTGGCCAGTAGCCACAGTCAAGTGAGGTCACACACCAACCACGCTCTGAGTGACGTTTGTGCAGAATAAATAATTAAGTGTTGTAGTAAATTATTGACTACCAAAATTCAAATAAAGAAGGCTCGGCCATTTAATCAGTATGTTTCGTTAATAATATTGATGAATCATATTCGAAAAACCATAATTAATTCGGTCTAATCATGTGGTAGGATAGTACTGCTAGTTCGGGAATAATATAAATTTGGTCCCTTCCGTGGGGCAAATTATAAGAGATAGTTGGTGATGTCATAGATTTGGTGCCCAAAGTGGGGCACAACAATATCACTAATTCGATAACGCTAAAAGTTTGGTCCCTGCCATGGTGTAGGAAGAAAAATGAGAGATAGTTGGTGATACTATAAAATTTGAAAGAACATTTACTATTCTGATTTAAGAAATACAGGATTCAACCCATTTCTAATAAATATATATGTTTATATTAGAGAGGGGTTGATTCCTATATTATGTATGATAATGATTTACCTCATTTCACGAAGCCTCTCCACATGATAAATACAACGGTCAACTGTGAAATCCACTTCCTCCATGGTGGTGAAGCGTCCAAATCCAAATCTAATTGACGAATGTGCTAGATCTTCATCTGTTCCAATAGCTCTGAGGACGTAAGATGGTTCTAAAGATGCTGATGTGCATGCACTCCCACTTGACAATGCAATGTCCTTCAAGGCCATCAACAGAGACTCTCCTGCGTAATAAAATAACCACTCAAACATTTCAATTACTGTAGAAAGAGCTAGTTATTCAATGGCAGGTTTTGTTTTGTATTAGTAGAGCCCCGATAAAGCGAAACGTACCATACAAAGATGGAATCAAGTACTTTTTCCTTTGATAGTTTTTAGATATAATTTACAATGTTTTTGAAAAGCGAAATAAAATGAGATTGTCTTGTTACATGTAATAATCCTATAAAACGAAATAACACCGCTTTTACATGATTTTTTTTTTAATTAACACGAAATTAAGAAGAAATTTTGACCATGCTGTAATGTGATTAGTATTTTGTGGTAGTGTAAGCTGCAAAATTGTGAAATATGCAGACAAACTTGGCAAATCATTTTATAGCAAATATATAAGGTTTAAATAACCAATTTTAATTTTGTATACATTGTCTCAACATGTAAATAATGCTTAAACAACTCAAAAAACATGCAATTTTGAATATACACAAAATAACCCTGAAAAGTGAGCTTAAAAAACGAAATTTAACTAAGAATAAAACCATTTTTACGGGGCTCTACGTATTAGGAGTTTGCCAACTCAAGTTTTTTTCAATGGACTCCATCTCAAGAAATCTCCCCAGTATCAAGTTGAGCATGGGTTCTTTTCCTCCCTTCCTCTCTCTTTAAAAAAAAGATAATTCATAAACCACATAATGCAGTTGAGAGTGTGAGCTCTAATATATACATGAGTAGAAGGTGGGTACTTTATAGTATTTTATAATGTTGAAATATAATATTAGTGTTCACGTTTTCAGTTATGAACTAAATGTTTACCTGGTGTTACATGTGTGACATTGGGGGGGAGCGGGGTCTAAAAGCTAGGGAAAAAGCGTTAAATGGTTTATGGAGGACCCCAAAATTTTGAGACATGAATTTTATGAACTCTTACATGGTACATTAAAATGGATATTAAAACATAACACCGTAAATTTATGAATGTATTTTATTATAAAGACATGAAATAAAATTTAAAAAAATCAGGAAATCAACTACTTGGCTGTTTATATAAGAAAGTGGTCAACTTTGCAGGTTTTAATTAGAAATAGCGATTTCAAAACTAAACATATATTTACTCGGTAGCAAACACAATCTTTTTGCCTGAAAAAAAGTAGCAACTGCACTATTACAATTTTTTTCTTATAATAATTCATCTTACCAATAACATTTCACAGGCCAGTACATTTATTTCCTTCAGCCAGAGACCTTCGGCAAATTAAGATGTTAAAATATGTGTTTGAACTGGCTATGAGTCTCATTGTTGACCATAAATAAATATTTTCTTCAGATTAATAACTTTACTCGTAACTTTTCTATTCCTAACACATACCATTTAAAGAAACTTCATTACACTTTTTAGCAAAACAAAAGGGTTTATCAAATCTTCACACAAATTTTCAAGTAACAAAATCCAATTCTTTTATAATTTATATACCACAAATCAGGCTCTTTATCTATAAAGGATCAAAACCTTATTTTTAGTAGTCAGGCAGATGTGCTAACTGCTCACCTAAATACAAGTCTGCTCGGTAAATTCGGTATTTGACAAACCATCATTATTTTAATTTTGACTAATGTTTAAGTACTAAGAAGGGTTTTATAATATTGTGGATCATTCTTAAAATATTTTACAAACTAAAAACTTGCCTTCAACATAAGCAAAGGAGAGATTTATACAACCAGGATAAGAATGTTCTGGATCACCGTTACGTATCACATTGGGCAGCCGACTACTTATCTTGTCCAGCAGTCTTTCTGATAAGGTCTCCATCCACTTGTGATCATACTAAAAAACAAGCATTTAAAGAGGTATCACGTTATATCAAATGTACAAGAGTACAAAAAACACTAAAGAAGAGCTGCATAACGTTTGCAGTGGAAACCTGGACTTTGGATAAAAGAGAAACAAGGAAAGTGGAGGCCTTGGGAATGAAGATTTTGAAGAGCATGTTAGCTGTCACAAAGAGAGATAGGATTATGAATGAAGATATAAGCTCAAGAGTTCAGGTAAAGGAGGTACAAGAGATAGTCAAGGAAGCAAGGATGAGATGGTATGGACACTCAATGAGGATGAAAGGGGAGAGGATTCCTAGAATATTAATGAATAGGAAGTATGTAGGGAAGAGACTGCAAGGGAGACGAGAGGAACTAAGAGCAGCAAGTGTGCAAGTGAGAGGAGGAGAGTACAGGAGGAAGAATGGTGGAAAAACAGAGGGAGATGGAGGCATTTTACTAAACGGACCCGGCCACAGGCTGGAAACAGTTCATGATGAAGAAGTAAGATTTTATAAATATTCCCCTTGAATAAAACGTCTGTATAGCACCTGCACGACTACGTTGTAGTTTGTGAACTTAACCCTCTTACTCCATACTCCAAACAATATTAATAAAACCACACTCACAGCCATCTCCGTTTTGGCAAGCTCTGAGGCCGCCCCGAGCCCCACGGCGAGTGGTGTGGGCACTGTGCCACTTCTCATCCCCCTCTCCTGTCCACCCCCACTCTGGATGGGCTCTATCCGCACCCGTGGACGCCTACGTACATACAGAGCACCAACTCCTGAAACAAGGTAAATTACCAATCCACATACGTCAGAGAGACACAATAACGTTTTCTTGTCTCATTCTTGTGTCTCAATACTTTTTAATATTCTTGTCTCAAATCGAAAAAATGGTTCTCGCACAGCCCTAATTCATTGCATAGTTGGGCTCCAATAGTGTAATCCATTGGTGGTACGTTTAGTGTAGCACTAAATACTACGAAATGATTTATGTCGTAAAACACACTTGTATAGATTTTTTTCTGTTTTTTTGTCGATCTCTTTATGGGACCTTTACAGTAGATTTGAGGACTAACATCAAGTTAAAAACACTCATTTCTAGTCATACTTGTCACCAAGTAGAGACTAAGTTTTTTTAAACTCTATTGAGATTCAAACAAAAGTCTTTAAGAGAGACTTGCTCCAGATCTGAAACACAATGCCTCAACAATCGAAAATGCACGACAAATGTGGTTACATTTTCTAAGAACATCATAACTGTGCTTACCTTTAGGGCCATAAATCTTGTGACCGCTAATGGACATAAGGTCTATGTTGCATTTCTTCACATCAAGAGGAACTTTTCCAAAACCTTGAGCGCAGTCTGAGTGAAAGAAAACTTTCTTTGCCTTGCAAAGGGCACCTGTAATAATAATAATAATAATAATAATATGCATGTATATGTAAAGTATAGACATAACATTTATCAAATTATATAATAGAACAGTGGCGTACTGAACCAAAGGTCCCGAGTTTGATTCCCGTGTTCAGGTGTCACTTTTAAAATTATATAATATAATATTTAGATGTGGCTTATAACCATATTATCAAATAAAATAGCTTTGTTATTTAATCCATCATACAGTTGTCATTGCACATTTGGCAGCATGAACCCCTTACCAAGTTGAAGGTGGCTCATAATTTTAATTTATTTTTTAGCACCGCGTTTTACTACCTAATAAGATTATACGCCTATTTACTAATTACACTAATGGGTTCTAAATTAGGAAGGCTTAATTAAGAGGAAGCATACCCGCATCTGTGTGGCTAGAGGGTGGAAAACTGTCAGTGCACCTTACCGGGATTGAACCCCAACCTCCGCGTCTTCGGCAGTCTTGTCCAACACAGGATTAGCACACTAGATCATGCAGCCACCAACACGGGTTGTGATTTTAATTGATCACTCATATGTATCTGGCAATTTCCACATATCCATCACAGACTTTACCTTAAAATTAAAGTGAAGAATGACCCTGGGTACGAGACGACTCCTGGATAGCTGAATGGTTAGAGCAATGGCGTACTAAATCAAAAGTCCCGGGTTCGATTCCCATGTCCAGGTGTCATTTTTCAATCTAATGTATATAATTTGTACTTAATCTCTTGAGTCAACATATTATAAGAAAGAAAGGTTACCTATTTCCTCAATAGGTTGTTTAACTCCTATTTCGTTGTTGATAAACATGATAGAGACGAGGGAAGTGTCTGAGCGAATTGCTGCCTCGAGCTGTTCCATGTCTATGATGCCAGTGGGACCAACTGGCAGATATGTAACAGAGAAACCTTCTCCCTCCAGTGCTCGACACGAGTCCAGCACACACTTGTGTTCCTAGAGTCAGCAACAAAATAGAATAGCGACTAATAATATCCAGTGTCATTGCCTGAACTGATGACTTTCAAACTCCTTGAGTTTAAGAGCTACTTTCAAAGTCTCAAGTTGTCTTGATAACCACCCAAATAAAATAAAAAATCCTCCACTCCATAACTAGATTAAAAAGAAAAAAGTGTATATTTGTACATCCAAACATGCAACAACAAAAATTGTTAAGAGCCATAAACCAATAAGTCTCGAAACATAAGATGGCAATGACAAACATCACGCACACCAGCTGATGTCGGTATGTATGTGAAGTGTTACCACCTAACCTAGACTTTTGTTGCACAGATAAAAATCTCATGCAAGCCCCCAAAAATGTATCTACATGCTACCTAAAGTTTGTGATCGATGGTTACACAATCTGTAATTATTGTTGTTGTATATCACCGCGTCTTACTATCCGTCCGGGTTATACGGTTGTGTGTTAATTACAATAATGTGTTAAGAACGAGTAAGTTGGATTTAGAGGATGTGTACTCGTACTTGTGTGGAGAAAGAGTGGAAACCCATTTAGGAAAAACCACTCTCGGTACAGTCAACCGCGATTCGAATCTTGTTCTTCCCATAACCAGGAGTCCAGACTATTGGGAGAATGAAGCCTTAGACCAGGCGTATCCAAGCTTTACCCGGCTGAGAGCCACTTAAGTTATTGGGGTATTGGCCAAAGGTAGGTTATACGTGAGATTTAATGCCCAAATATAGTATGCACTCACATACTCAGATAAGCACACCCATCCATCCATCCAATTCTGAAAACTATATGGAAGTTAGCGAGAATTTACGTCAGCTACAAGAGCCTAATTTGTTGTTTAGTGTTGCCATTTGAAGTATTTAAATTTGATCTAATGGGCTGCACAGAACAGACTCGGGGCTGCAAGTGGCCCACGGATTGGGCGTGCCTGCATTAGACCATGCAACCACTTAAGTGGATTAGTATATTTAAAACAAGTTGGCAAACAACATAATAATCTACTTGTTTTTAAAATATTTGTTAATAAGCTAGTAAGTTTGCCATGTTAAGTAGTTGTACAACACAAATAAAATATAAGTGCTTTAATTGATAAAAAAAATATAATAAATGTAACTGCCCAAAATTTTTCAGGCCTAATAAATTATTCAGTTGTTTGACACATCCACTTGAAACATAAGTGACATACCGTTTGAGTAGTGATGATGTGCTTCTTTTTAGATGCATAGAAACGAGCCACTCCTTTTACTGCGATATTATTCGACTCAGTCGCACCAGATGTGAAAATCACTTCCTTGGGTTCCGCTCCAATTAGATCAGCGACTTGCTGTAAACCAGCAACTGCAGTTAAACTGTGGTTCTGTCTTCCACAATTACTGACGGGCACTAACGAATGATTTAAACTATCGAATGATGAAAACTATTTGTTTATAAACTATCAAAAGATCATTTGATAGATACCAAGAGCAGTATTTATTTTGTATTGAAATGAAATTAACTATCTATTTTACTCTCAGCTGCTGATCGATATTCAACCTTGTGTGCTTTATAAACTCTAGTGCTAATATAGCTGATTATTCAAAAACAATAAGGTTGATTATCAATACCATTGCCTCTTGCTTGTGCCATGCAATGCAAAGAGAAATAAAAAAATATAAATAAGTTGATAAAACATATGGATATATGATGGAGGAATAACATTTTTCAAACTCTTCATTGTGCTCTAAATACTATCATATAAAAGCATCTGTGTGTGGTCACTATGGGATATATATATATATATATATATATATATATATATATGTGTGTGTGTTTGAAAAACCGTAATTAGGATATAAAAATTGATTTTTAAAAAGTAGCCACATAAAATTATGAAAATTATCACTAAAGTGAAAAATGAGATTTCTGAGAATCAGAATCAACGTGACCAAATATGATAGAATGAGAAATGTGAGAGCAAGGATAATAGTAGAGGAAGAGCCAGGACAGAATAAAGGAGGCACGGTCATGTGAGAAGAATGGAGAGGGAAAGGAAGTCCAGGAGGATGTTGGATAGGGAGGAGGGGGGGAAGATCAAAGAACTGAAGGGAGGAGGAGGAATGTGGAGGAGAGGACTGAGCCAAGGTGGAGTGAGAGAGGCTTATGTTCCAAACAGACCTATCCAGCGGCTAGAAGATCCTCATGATGATCATCATCATTAAAGTGATTCTATCATTCATTACAAGAGAATTAAAAAAGACAGAAAAGTTATACGAGTAAGATATTTGATCATTTACATTTACTTTAGGCCTGATTTATAATAATAAACTTAAGTACAACCAATATGCTCAATAAGGATAGCAAGGAATATATTCAAATTTGCAAGGACGATTATCGATCAGCAAGAGGAGCAAAGCACTGCTTCCAAAGTGTAGACCTCATGGAAATAAATATTTAGTGTAAATATGACGAGTAAAACATTCAAAGCACTAAGTGTGACTATCAATCGGCACCAACGCAAATGAATTGGAATAGTTTTCATTTGGATTATTTTAAACCTATCTAATAATTCAATATTATTATACTGTTGAATTATTAGATATTTTTCATTTGATAGTGCCCATCACTAACCACA
This sequence comes from Timema shepardi, assembly GCA_902151425.1. Classification (NCBI taxonomy): domain Eukaryota; kingdom Metazoa; phylum Arthropoda; class Insecta; order Phasmatodea; family Timematidae; genus Timema; species Timema shepardi. The sequence goes on from CABFVX010005423.1 coordinate 45,706, forward strand.
ATCATAAGGTGAAAATATATCAGTAATCTACACATTGTTTCTTAAAACTGTAGTAAGTGTACCCCGAAGGGTACAAGAAGGATTTCAGGATTTACACAATGCACCAATGAGTTTATAAAATATTTCTTTATATAATATTAATTATGATAAACAAAAAAATGAACAGATATTGTGATGTGATTTATAAAACTATTTTTTTCTTCAGTCACAGTTTTGTTTAACTTACAACTGGAGGTTTTACTTAGATTTTAAAGAGAGTACATATTTTTGTTTCACTTTTATTTTATGGAACGCTGGAAGGGATCCGTTAGTTAGGCTATGACCCCAAAAGAGGTATGTAACTGACAAAAGTTTGAAAATCCCTGTGAATTAGCAATTTGGAAAACAAACAAAACAATTTTTAATTTCTATTTTAACTAAAATCCCGCAATATTATTAGGAAATTCCAACTACGGGGTGAAACTGTGGTTACTGGGTTTGAAGGTAGGTTTAAGAAGAAACTCCTGAATTGATCCCAGCTTCAAATAATGACTAGTCTTATCCATGCGTGGGTTTCTTTAACTACAATATTTATTTAAATCCTTGTTATATATATTTGAAAGAAGGTACAGGAAAAATGGATATAAAACGGAATGAACACAATGTTTTTTTTAAATTTAAATCCCTGGTAAAACAGGGTTGTAAGATTGTAAGTCGTGTGACATTATAAACCTTTGTCTAAAGAATGCAAAACCAAGATAAAATATATCCTAGTAGTTTATTTTAATAAATCACTTACATTACGAGCATGTTCTACCGCACTCTCACTTTCCCAACCGTAGGCATGAGTTCGCGAGTGAGGGTTACCATAGAAGTTGGTGAGGTACGGTAGCATGGCATCTAGAACTCTAGGATCCTACAAACATAAATAGTTATCAATTAAAAAACTAAACATGCATCACTTCAAAACTGTATTTAAATGTTGTCTTTTCTTAGGCTAGACAGGTTAAAAATCTGCCAAAAGAAAAAGTCATAAAAACATGAATATTGGTAATGACAAAACAGAGAAAATTGAAGTATTATAGGCGTAAAAGGGAAAAGAAAAGACCTACGATATAACAGAAATGTGTGCAGTGCATTCGTATTTGAATGATTACTCGACATTTTCTGCAGGTACGATGGGGGACAAAGCGACAAAGTTTCTTGTTAATAATGACAGTATGTCCCTATTAAGACAGAATTAAGATTTGTGCACAGTGCTGATCTGTGAAGACCTTCTAAAATAGTAAAAAACCGGCCTTTTAAGAACAGTTTTTTTTAAAAATCCAAATATCATTTAATATTTCAACAATGTCCAGTATTAGAAACTTCTATTAACTCTTTTTCTACATTAATGTTTAATAAGAAATGATCTATATGCAATAGTGTTTGTGTGAATTTAGGATTTCTAGACAACTGTATCACAGAGTTGATGGGCATGTGATGCACGCTCTTAAAGAATATGTTTATGAGACTTGATACAGTTAATACTTTTTGAATAACCCGCTTTAGTGGCTATACGGACTGTTAGACTGACAAATGGAGTGTTAAGAGTGACCCGCTGAAGATTGGGAGATCAGGGTTTGAATCTTGGTCGGGTCTATCGAGGGTTGTTTTTCCCACACTCTCCTTCCACGCAAATGTGAGTAGATTACCTCTTAATTGCTTCCTTCCTCATCTCTACTCCATTAGAGTAATTATCATTACAAGTGTAAAACCTGAACTGGTGATATGCGGGGATAGAAAAATATATAACTTACCTATAGATATTTATATTTCAACTAACCCATCAGTTTCTTACCATAGGTGTTGTTGCTTGTGCATCCAAGTAAAGTGGCCGCCCTCTGTCCCTATCAAAGCCTTGTGCATCCTTTTTGGTGCTTGTTTGTTTAAAAGTATTTTCTGAAAACAAAATAATTTATGCGTCATTAAAATGATGATTTATGCTGAAAGTTCAAGATTAAGTTAAAGAATGATTAGAACTTTGAAATTAATTAAATATTTGAAATTCAAATAGATAAAATTATTTATATGTTTTTTGTTTACTTATTAGGAACAGTGTTTTTATGAGCGCTCGTCGTTGGAAATTATACAGATAAAAATATATTTGGCAGGATATAAACCAAAAAAACTATAACCAGGCCTATACAAAATAAAAATCTAATTTTGCAGGATTATAGACAAAAAATATAACTAAAAAAGATGTACAATTAATTAGATCAAAGTTAATATTTAACAAAAACACAAGAAATGGCATTTAGTTTGATGCTTGGATTTAAAATTTTGATATACAGTTGTAAGATTGTATAAAGTAAACAAAGCTACAAATAAATATCAATATAGGATATAAGAAACTCATTACTGTGGCATAGTCTAGTAGAAATAATTTTACTACATAATTAAAAGCCTAGTTCTCCTATACAAAATAAGGTAATAAAGGATATTACGGGTATTAAATCTTTTCCCTCCCCATTTTAATCTTTTTAGCACCGTTTCTTACTGCTCGTTTGGGTTATACACTTATTTACTAATTATGCTAAAGGTTTTAGGGACTAGAGAGTTTATATTAATAGGAAGTGTACCCACATTTCTAAGGAGGGCAAATGGAAAACTATTTTTGAAAAACCACCCTCAGTACATCCGAACAAGACTCGAACCTTGATCTCCCCATCATCGAAAGTCTAATCTACTGTGAGAGTAGCACTTTAGACCATGCAGGCACCAAACCGAGTCCCATTATATTTGACCCTTTTTGAATTCTCATATTAAATTTAATGCCCTTAGTTTTTTTCCTGATACATTTAATAGGCCTATACTTCTTCCCAGGGCTGCCCTAGGCAAACTTTGATAGCGGGGCCCCCAATTATTTGCCAAACCCCACTCCCTGAAAAATTAATTAAGGGCTTAATTTTCTTTTAATGTTACTACAGAATTTTGCACTTTGATATTCCAGGTTTCAACTGTACATGGTATACCTAAGGAAATTCCTTAAAAGGTGAATACATGTAACCATTATTAATTAGCTAAAAGCGGTGATTTTATTCAAACAAAGTTTGATTTCTTGCCCAACCTTTCATTCAATTTTCTTCCCCAACTAAGTGCATAAAGGTACAAAGAACAATGGTGATAAGTTTGAAATTAATTGGATGTGTTCAAAAGTTAACGTTGAGACATATCCAATACAGATAAATGCAAGTGGTGGCGAAAGAACTCCCTTCACTCGTTCAATAATTATATTCATATGATTATGTTTGTATTTGTTTTTGGACTCTTGACAATATTTGCTAGGTCACCTATAGACGGAGTCTACCATTCGACTGTGAAAGAAAACATTTTCCACCACCACTTTTTCTTCCCTCTTGTCACTGGAAGCGTGGGGCCCTGTGCAGCTACACCTTTTGTACACCTCTAACAGTAACCCTGCTTTTTCAATTTCATATTGTTATTAAATTGAATAGTGTTTTGAATGATTTTCATTTTGACAAAAGTATAGGGGATTTTGTTTGCTGGTTTTCTAGAATTTAACACATAATTATGAATTATAGCACACATAGCATAGAGATAATAGGTTAACACCACACAGGCCCCAAGGGGCTCGTCATGGGAAACATTAAATCATTGAACATAAAAAAGAGAGATAAAGCCATAATCGGGCATGAACAATTCACTACAATACTTTGCATTATACAGCCTTTATGAAAACCAACCTCTGGTAGAAAAACATTTTTGACAGTTTCTAAACGACTTTAGGCAGTTCATGTTTACCCACTGTGAGACGCAATACAGATTTGTTTTCAACTGTGCCGAACACGCATTGGCGCAGAATTTTGAGTAACTTAACATTTTTTATGAAAAAATATCGTGCTGTAATTATAATGATAAATTTATATTTATTAATACATAAAGATTATTCAACACATGTTGTGCAACATTTAAACATGGTAAACTATCTACGAAATAAGAATCCAAGGTGTTGTAATATAGATGACAACGTCCATCCTCTTTATAACGTCATAAAAATATTTGTAGATTCGTAAACCTGGCTAATAGGTTACACTACTAGTAACTAAGGTAAAGATGCGTAGTTCACGAACTAGTAGAAATGGTTTGGCTGATTGATGGGATTTAGCTCAAATTGATCACCAATAAATAGTTCACGACCGATTGAAGAACTAGATTTTTTTTAAAGTTTCATACCGTCTTCCTGTTCAGTTTATACTTATGTACTAATTAAGATAGTAAATTCAACTCTGTCAATCAGTACCGCCTCCACACGATCAGTTAGACTGTCAGTATTAATTACCTATTAATTTATTAATACTGACAGTCTAAACGTTTAGGTGCCCTATTTATTAATGAACTGCAAATATAAATTATCTCTTGATGTATCATATTCTTCTAATACTTTGAAGCAAATTCGTTGGGTTCGTCCCTTCTCCGAGATACTTTATAAATATAAAAGAGACATCTGTGAGAAAAGCAATGTACTAAACTTATTTTGTTTATTCAAAATAGTCCTTAGATGGTATCACTGACGTTTCTGTCACGGGAGAGTAAATAAAATATCACCCTAATAATCACAGATCAGGATAACACAAATAATAATAATATATTTTTATTCCCATTAAAGTTTAAAAAAGTAAGTATTTTGTTTTCGGTATAGCTTATCTCTCATGGAAACAAAGATAATAAATAAAAAGCTGTTATTATTCTACCATTTCATTTAAGGAATAAATATTTCCTGCAAATATATAACTTAGTTTAAAACCTTGGGCTGTATCCGTAATAATGCTCTACTCATAGATAAAGGATATATGGGTCTACTTATGCGGCGTCGCGCTGGCTCGTGGAGTTCATAGCTACATTGGCAATCACGTGACCAAGTGTAGATCTGTCCGAATAGTCGCGGACTAGACCGATGCAGTTTTCTCGAGGTTTTGGTAACCATGGATACGAAAGCTACGAGCCATGCGACGTTGGTGCGGTGCTTATCCCTTTTCTATGGTGCGGTGTTTGACTGGCAATTGTTTTAGTGTTATCGTTTCGTCTGTTGAGCACCGATTTACGCAAATTATTCGGTAGGAAGCAGCACTGTGGGTCTAAGTGTGTTGCTGTTCGAATAGTTTGGTGCAGTCTTCACTATGAAAACCTGCGAGAAATGTAAAATTATCAAGTCAAGTGTACTAGACTATTCGGATTTAGCCCAATACTATAAATACTTGAGATATGACCTTTTTGCATGAATTTTTCCTTTGGAATTCAAATTGTAACCATGGTAATTAACACTAACAAAAACGAAGTGAGGTATTTTGAAACTTCATTTAATGAATTTACCTCATTGGCATTGCGGGGGATAATCGCTTACCTGGGTTCCAAATCCCTAGCCGTCAACGGTACGAAGACGTCGGTGATTCTGTTCACCCGCCGCAGACCGAGTCCGTTGCAGCCCCTCCGCGTCGCGGGAGAAGCGGTCCAGTGGTCGCAGACAGTGAAATACCTGGGTGTGACGCTGGACCGTCGC
>CABFVX010005424.1:0-15571 GCA_902151425.1 Timema shepardi
TGTTGTTTTTTAAACCTAGTTCTTACATAAAAATAAACAATGACCATTAAACATATGAAAACCAAAGAGAAATTAATTTAGATCACAAATAATGAAAACAAAGGAAAATTAACGCGTAAATTATTGGTGTTAAAGAAAATAGTTCTAAAGTTATCAACGTCAGTGTCACCATCTGTCAATCTTGCAAAAACACTCAACCCCGATCCTCCCCCCTTCTAGTTCCTTCTGCGTAATGGACGACATCGCACTGCAAATGTCTATGCTGCCCGATCTCAGCTCCAAATCACAACTCAGTGTGGTCCAAGTAGTCTAGGAGGAAGTTGAAAATTTGGCCCGTGTTCGTCGCACAATTAAAACAAATGCATTCCTCTATTATATTAAAAATAAGGGTGCACAGCACAATGCGATGGGACAATACTGCCCCTAAACTGTAAGGGCTGGCATCAGTAGAGAGGATAATTTTTTTATTCAGGTCAAAGTGGGTAAGTACCCTGTCAGAAGCCAATTTTTCTTTAATTTGTTCAAAAGATTTGTCACAAACTTCATTGAAATTAAAACCCACCCCCGATTTTAAAAGATTGTAAAGGGGATGGACTAAAGTACTGAAGTCTGGTACAAATTTATCATAGAAATTGACCGACCGCCAAAACGATTTTAGTTCTATTACTAAAGTTGATGGCTTTATTTTCAAAATTTCTTCAACCTTTTCAGGGTATTTTATTTTGTGGATACCTTCCTTGCTCATGATAAATCCACAGTAAATAATGGAGGGTTTTATGAAGGTACACTTGTTCATACTAACTCTGAAGTTATAATATTCCAGCCTCTGAAACACTGATTTGAGCAAATGATAATGTTGAGCTTCGGTTTCAGAGCTAACATAGATGTCATCATAAAAAACTTGATCTCCTTTAATATGTTTCAAAATACCCTCAATTGTTCTCTGCTATATGGCAGGAGCAGTAGTAATGCAAAATAGAAGTCTATTATACTGATAGAGCCCCTTTATAGTGTTAATTGTTAAGTACTTGTGATCAGACTCCTTAACTTCAAAATGATTGAAAGCCTGACTAATATCAAGTTTCGTATAAAATGAACAATTTCCTATATTTGCAAGAATAACTTCAATGTTTAGAATGAGGTAGTCCTTGATGATGAGTTGAGGGTTTTGGTTGTCTTAAAATCACAGCAAATCCTGATTGTACCATCGCTCTTCATTACAGAAACCCCCGGAGTAGCGTAGTCTGCATGGGTAAGTTTGGATAAATTATCCTCCTTTTCTAAGCGATCCATGTATGCTTACATCTTAGGAACAAGAGAGTAGGCCACATTGCGATGTATTTTGTACACTGGAACAGAGTTGGGTTTAAGTCGGATTTAAGCCACCACTCCTTTGACTTTGTCTACTCCTTTTCTTAAAACATTCTCAAATTTTACCAATAGATCCTGTAGATTTAGATTTTTGTCCGGAGTTTTTGAAGGCTTATCGATCACGTTTATAGTTGCTAAAAGTTATGCCAAGTTTAACTTAAGGCTTAGTAGCCACTCAAGACCCACTATGGTGGCAAAATCCCTCTCTGCTAAGCATAAATACAATTTGTTTCTATTAACTAGAACATTAGCTTTACCCAACAATGTTATGTATGCGCCGGTATAGGTACGCAATTTTACTGTAGTGGGTAAAATGTCTTTATTTGGAAACTTGATCCTAAAGAGAGCTTCATTTATTAATGTTACATGTGCCCCAGTATCAACTTGTAATAGTGGTTCGTCATAAGTTGACTATAAGTAATAAGTCCACAACAGTTGTGTATAGATAGAATTATGTAAGTTAGATAGAATGGTAACTTTATTGTTTAGACGTAGAAATAATTTTATCGAATACAATTTTGTTTGAAAATGGATTTTCCATCTCAATTTATAAAATTAAGGACATTAATTAATCATATTTACACACGCATACAAAATTTTAGTAAATATGAATTAAAAAAACAATAAGTTTTCTAATGTATTCTTATGAATATCATAATTTATAAGTTTGCTGTATTCTTATGGAAGCAATGGAACTACATTCTTAAGGCAATTAATTTGTATAGGTGTCAAGTCACATCTTTCATCGTGATGGGTCAATAAAGACGCTGACCTGAAAGTATAATATTAATAATATAATACAATCCCCTGCATTGTTGATTGTGCTGTAAAACACAAGAATTAGATAAAACTTATTATAACAGTTCATCTAACACAAACTAATGTATGATTTCTAAAATAATTAACTCACAAATAAATAAAATTAAAAATCAGATAGGTACACAGAATGAGTATCTGCTTATATGTTATACTTTGGTGAGGCTGTGTGTACGAAGTTTAGCTTCTTGACCACCTTCCTGCCTCTCTTCTTGGCGGAAGAATACTTATATATGTTTTTCGAATTAACTATACGTTGTACAAGTGGTGACACTATGCCATTATTAATAGAGTATTTGTGCATATCCATAATTTCCTCTTGACCAACTGAATACAGGGAACTGCTTTCCTGATTCTCCAGTACACACCTAATTGGCTGATACATCAATACCTGTAAACAAAATTACTGTTTATTCAGAATAAAATATAAGAAAAAAAATAATACACCATACATTGAACACAACAAAATTGGCAACAAGTTAAAAACCTTAACGACCTTTCCAGATGAACATTTGAATATTTGTACTCTATTTTATTTTTTACAGTGCCATTATTGAAGTGGGCTGAATAATTTCCAATTTGCAATGTCGTTTGTTAATTATTTTCAGTAAAGTGTCATACACGTCTGTGAATATTGTCAACTTATAACTCAAATGTTTTTTGAATGTCTGTGTTTCATTTAAAACTTAATCTCGCTATACAAGATTTAATAGGCTTTCAAAAGTATCGAAGTTATCAGTTACCATATGTTAAGATGTTATTGTATTTTGTTTCTTATCAGACTTCAGAAGTTTACCTGATTATTTGACGGAGCGTGGTTCATTACTGGTTGGTGATGGTTTCCAGAGTAAAACGCTTCGAGTTCAGGTTTAGCTGTGTTTGACATTGAAATATTCTCATTACTCTCCGTTGAAGGTTTGTTATTTGAGGATGTTGTGAAATTATTAGAGTATTGGTCAATTGGTGTCAAGAGCAGCATCTGCTGGATGGTGAGGGGGAGAGGGTTGTTGAGGCTAGGAACTGGGAGGATGACTGGGATCTCGTTACCTATTGGCTCGGTACACTCTTCTCTCTCAAGCCCCAGAATTTCACCAGTCAAAATTTGTGCCAACATGGAAAACACAAATACTCCAGAGTCGGTAGAAACTTCCGGACCATCGTCTTCAGGTTTCTGACTACACCGAAAACTGTTTTAGATATGTTACAAATAAAAAATACAATTTAAGTGTGGCCAATGCTTGGGCTTTTTAGATTCACGTTTATTAAATAAATATAGCTGCATGTTCCGATTATAATTTAGGTCAATAGGCCTACATTATTAATACTAAATATGACGTTTGGGGGTGCCCTTTAAACGTGAAAAATTGACCTTGTGATAAATGGTAAAATAATTTTAAATTAATTTATTTTGGCAATTAATATGTTTCAACTATGAAAATGTATTATATAATAACATCGCATTTACTTGATTGGTGGTATGTAGGGTTGCTGATTTTTTATGAAGTCCTTCACTACTTGTTCCAAGAACTCAAACAGTTGAGTGGCCTTAAATAAGTAGAGGTATCGATGTAGCATGGTGTCAGCTTGGCCGAGGTACGTAAGTAGCATATTGCACTGTAACAACAATAACCATTCCCAGTGGAATTCGCATCTGTTGATTTTAAATTAATTATTTAAATATATCACTATATATTTTAGATTAAAAAAACTACCATTTTTGTGTTTGTAAAACAAAATATTTCAAAATTTACATAGCGTCATACGAAATGTGGTATTTGTAAGGAGTTGAGAAGTGATTTTGTAAATAATGTTTTTACATCTAGCCATAGCTGATTACACTAATATTGTTTTTGATTTTTTTAAACCTGATTGTAAATGTGGCTCGCTGGACCAAAACACGAACTATGGCAAGGCACTGTAGTGAAGTAATTTTTTATAGCTTCGTTGGTAGTAAGAATATTTGCAACAATGCCAGAAAGGGACATACCTGAAAATAAATATTTGTGGTAATACATGAAATCGAAATGTTACCGAGAAATTTATGGTTATGGTTATCACTGGTTTCAAGATATACCTTATAATCATTTGATATTTCTGATTACCTAGTGAAGTACAGCTAGCAATCACGTCTAGCTTCTTTTCTTGTTGAATCACACCCTCATAATAGTTTCGACATTCCTCATAACGGTCCACGAACTCAGTCACACGCATATTGTTTGAACAATACGGACTGCATACCAAGTCACAAATATTGTCCTCAAGACTCTGCAGTATTTCTCCCAGCCTTTTCTCGGTCGACTGACATTTCAATTGCAAGATTTGACATTTTTGAGCTTCCAACTGTAGTATTTTCAGCTAAATAATTGAAGTATTATTGTTACAAATTTATTTTTTCTGTCAATTTATTTAAATCATTTAAGCATTAACTTAATTTAATTCTAAGTTTAGTTAAAAACCATTTAGTTGGTTATTAAATTTAATATGTGTAAAGAATTATAACAGATTAATTCCAAATAAAAGGTTTAATAATAATAATAAACATTACATACCGGTATGTTCTGATTGAAATGTTTGTGAAATGCTATATTATCAGCTGATACCATACGTGTATGAGGAAGTTAATTGTATCAGCCTTAAAAATATTGCGTTTTGCTGTTCAAGATGATCTGAGGAAATTTAGGCTGTGTGTGTATAGAACCACGATGGATGCGAGACTAGCTGTGGACGAAATGAGAATGTGCAGGGCAGCCCAGTGCTATCTCTTTCCTGGGAGACCAAAATGTGTGGGTGATGAAGGAATAAGGTGCCATTGCGGAATAGAGGAAAAGTGAAGAGTTCCTTGAATGTTATGAGAATGGGGATGTTGGAAGGAAGAGTCTAGATTGACCTCGGTTAGCCAATTGGCTTAGAACAGGAAGAATACTAGTAATTAATTTTAACGCGTGTGATAAAAAAAAAGTGTGTTAATTTTTGTTAATATATTTGTGTATAACTAATTATGTTTAATTTATATATAGTTTAAGCTATTGTCTATTTAAACCCAAAGTATTGACTATAACGGAAAAAGCTACTAAGAAGAGTAATCAACGACGGTTCGTGAAGGAGAGCTTTCAGGCACCGCTCTCCCTGCAAAATAAAGCAAAAGAATAAACAAAACATATTTTGAAATTCATACCAATTTTCTCATATTTTTTTATTACATGGTGAAAAACATCAATCAATTTAAAAAATCATTCCATCTTTCCCCCATTTTATTGAGGAAATGAGCTAAATCATAAAAGCGTCAACGCGTGATATGATGCGCGCATATGTTAAATGCTGGCAGCGGCAGGCTGGCTCAGCAACGCCCCTAAGCTCTGCATACGTCACAGGGTGGTTGCCATGACTACCTGACGTCACCTTTCTTAGCCTTGGAAAGTTTTGGGGGCTGATCTCAGCCGTGCTCCTTTTGCAGTCGGCTATCAGATTTGTACACTGTGTGGGACGCTACCAGTTTTCGCTCATGTTTTAGATTAAATTCGTGAATGAAGAAAGTTTCCGATATTAAAAAATTGAATTTTGGTTCTTTACCATTAGAAGACTGTTTCTTTCAAACGATAAATTTACTGATACACTAATTATCAAAGTATATTATCTGTATATTGTTAAGAACCTACTTATATATATTTTTTGTTTACTGGTGTGTGTATGTATTTCACGATGGACAATCTTTGACTTCGAACCAAGTAAGTTTTTATATAGCTTTTACTTTTTTTAATACTTTTTATAGTGTAGTTTTTCAGATAAATGGTATAAGGTTGATATGATATAAGGTGAGCTGTTGTCTACCTAATTTGACAATTTTTAAGAGAGCGCCCTCCATTAAGGTTTACTCACGAGCTGCCACTGAGAACAATGCAATGGGTTGAGCTTGTAAATCTAGAAATATAGGCAGGTACCAAATTGAAGATTTTAAGGGGCGGCGGCTCTGTTTTAGTAATCATCAAACCTTGCAACTTTGTTTGTAATGTTGTTGATATTAAATATATATTTAGTCCAGGATATAAGTCGAAAATAATAGGCTTATCGTTTACTAAACATTCTTCCTCAAGTATCCACATGTGGTTGCATGAATATTCCGTAATATTTAAAATTGTCTACGGCAAACTTCCTACGGACATATTTTAGCTAGGCATTATTGTTTGCTTTGATTTATTTTTATCTTTTACTAATGAACAATTTTTTGATATGTTTTGTAATTAATTAATTAATTAATTGAAATATATGTCTAAGCGGTGTCACGACTAAATAAATAAATATTTACCTTTTAATTATAGTATAGCAATACTATATTAATAATAATAGGCTATTCCCCCGTTTAGCTATCGTTTGTTACTATCATTTGTGTATTGAATAACATTTTAAAAATAATTTAAATTGATTAGAAATATAGACACAAAATATTCAACCATATAAGAGCACTTACAATTCCATTGATCTGTTTCAGGAATACACAGCAATTTGCGTTTACTGAAACTGGAACTAAATACATATACTGAGATTGTGACATTTGAATTAAGTGATGGCTTAGATGGATGTTTTTCACCAACCAAATTAATAAATTATATTAAAATGAATTATCCGATTATGATGAAAACGAAAGTATCCAACAATATTATGAAAATTCGTGACCAAAGTGTTGATAGTAAAGATATTAGATCATAGCTACAAGTCTTTAAAGAAATCACAATCTCTTCAGTGGTTCTCCTGCTCTAAATGTGTTCCATCTATTTAGAGGCTATGGCACATCCGCCATTTTAGTTATTGATAACTTTAATATTGTCATAACCACCGAGTAATATAAGGCATTCACGAGCTAAGTTTACCTGAATGACAGCTCGAAATGTTACTAGAAATAATCCCTAATATATCACTACGCCAACAGAGATGACTGTAATGAAAACAGATGGTAATATATTAATGTGATAGTTAACCACAATGATTTAGGCCAATATTATTTAAATATTTATTTGAGGTCGGACACAAAGTTTATCTATAGTTTTATTCCCCTTAAAAAAATATTAACATCACTTTAACAAAAACTTCTAACGAACATAATCTCAAAATGGCGACTGACGAATTTTAAACCATATGATTGAACATAACGATAAACAAGTTTTTTACAATGATGCAGACACGCAGTTGATGAAAATACTTTATTCAGTTAAATATTTCAAAATACGATAAAATAATCATAAAATCATGTATTGTATGTAAAAAAAATGACAACAATTTTCTCTTTTCCAAGTAAATACGATGCCTGTATTAAAAGGTATTGATTTATGCACTATAGTACACAAAATCAGTAACGTTCCAAAACGAAAAATAAGTACTTTTAATTATGTTTAAAATATTGTTTCAAATTGGACAAAAAGAAATTATTAAAAAAAATGAAATAGTAAGAGAAAACTTAAGTTTACGTTATTTTAAATGTAATATATAACAGGCAATTAAAGATCTTTATATTTATAGCAAAACTGTGATCTTTTACACGTGTTGGCAGCCCAAAACCTAAACATATGATTTTCGAACTGTCATCCAGGTAAAAATCTATCGTGAATGGAATATATTTAAATGTTTGTATTGAATTACATAGCTCGATTGGACGCACATGCTATAATTTTTTGCTTAGCACGTATGAAGTAACATCACTGTTGCCAGCTGTACGATCTGAATAGTACTTTTATCACTTTTGATATTATTTCACCTCTCCGTGTCCAAAATACCATTTTATATTTTTATAAAAGTAATATCCTGTGGCCCTACTATAAAGTTACATATTTCACGTTATTTTTTAAAATTAAAATCTGTTGATTTATCAATATAATGTTGGAAAGTAGTATCCTGCTGGTTAAAATATAATCCATTTCGGCTCCATATACGATCGCTAGCAACTGTAGAGTTGGCAACACTGAGTAACATACTCGAGAGGTTGCAGTAGAGCACTGACAATTCATAACAATGAGTAAACTAGCGAGGCCGAAAGGGGCCCATATAGTGGTATAAAAGACCTTGACTTTTTGGCAACAGAGGGTCACAATTCCATCTATTTCACGGCCGGTCAATCCGTTCTACGCCCCTATTGATACAAACATCTTCGGGTCATCTACCGTCCAGGTACTTGGAGGGCATTGCTGGAGCCCAGGGTACCGGGATCGAGTTGGGTAGAAACAGTCAACTTGGTTAGGCTAAGTATTCACAAGTTAAGCCAGTTCTTCCACGAGCACGGTTGTCCATTCTTCTTATTCTTTATCTTACAACCAACATCATCTTTTAGTATCTCCTATTAAACCCACACAACTGCCTTGCCTGCAAGCTCACCCTCACAGATCAAGCCCACAGGAGGCAGGGTCGCGACAATATTAATATTGAAGCACAATGGCCAGAGTTTGGGTGCATTATGTTAGACAGATCCAAGCGCAGTGGTGTTACGCTCTAGTCAAGTTAATTGGAGAAAGGTAGCAAGGCCGCGTTAAGGGGTGGGCAAGCAACCGGGTATCCAGGCTGAACAAAGATGATACTTTTTGGAATAAATAAATTACTAAAACCTTTTTTGGTAGGTTAGTGGTTTTAAGCTTTTCCTTAGAAATGTATACAGAAATTTGAATACCATCATCTTGTCAATGCTCATCAGGCCTAAAAGTACACTATTGTGGTGTATGGAAGACTATTTAGTTCCACAAAGTTGTCACAAAGTGGAAACAAATATAGAAAGGCAAGAGAAACTAACGCGATGTTTTGTACACAAACGTTTACTTGGGAAACATAAAATCTTAAGATATCCTGAGAACCGGTGTATAATTACTGGTAAATCCTGTCCTTAATAGTTCTAAACATGATAACTATAATCATGTTTTTACTCTAATTTGATGGTATTAATTAAGTCCAATAATAGAAATTTAGTCGTAATCTTTTAGGTTTCAAATAAAGCCGTGTAAGAGTGATCATAATAGTTTCCTTTAATATGTAATAAAATAAATAATAGAATTGTAGAGAAATTAACCACAAAACAAATAGAAAACAAAAACAAAAAACCAACCAAAAATTAACACATCAATATTTTAATGCTTTCATTTTTTTTATCTTCCTCAGGAAGTAATTCACAAGTTTGGTTAAAAATAAAAATATTATTTTACTAAACAACAAAAATGATATCAGGTTTTAATTTATTTGTCAACAAATACAAGAGTAAACAACATGCCCAATGATACAAAGGATACTCAAACATTGGAGGTGAAATACCTTCACTTAATATAGTACCTCAAGAGGTTTGTTGTAAAACACTAAAACAATTTGTACTCTGATAACTCGATGGAGCTCGTAACTAACCATAGTTAATATTTTCAAGTGTATTTCACTTGGTCAATAAATGAAGCTGGTTGAGAACATTACTTTTATCAATAAACTAACATTTATTGACGAGTACTATTAATGCTTGTGTTTCTTTTTCTTCTTCTTGTGTTTGTCTTTAGACTTGTGTTTTTTGTGTTTGGAAGATTTGTGTCTCACTTTCTCCACCCAACGTTCCTTCTTCTCAACAGTAACGTTAGCCACACACACGCTGGCCAGAGGACGAGAAACAAGGGGCACGCTCGGCCTCGCCAGACCGCGAGGAGTCGTCAGGCCGCTCGGTAAACTAGGGCCGTACACA
Source organism: Timema shepardi (assembly GCA_902151425.1). Lineage (NCBI taxonomy): Eukaryota > Metazoa > Arthropoda > Insecta > Phasmatodea > Timematidae > Timema > Timema shepardi. Next base: position 9,878 of record CABFVX010005424.1, read on the forward strand.
TCCACGTCGTTTGCACCGACACTAGCGCTACAAGATGGCGTGACTGTGTTAGTATCTAGCAGTGGCGTCTCGTCCGATGTCGGCGGAGAGCTACGGGCATTTATGATGTTCATATCGAGGTTGGCAAACAACCCTCGTGGAGGTGAAGTGTTCCTCAACTTGTTCTTGGAAGGAACAGATATAGGAACCACCTTGTCTACCATGTTGGTAACTTGTGTCTGTGTGTTTGACGAGATCGATACAGTCACAACGGGAGCGCTTATCTTGTCGGAAGGATCTATTTCATCTTCGGACTGCGACTCGCTGTCACTACTGCTGAGGAAGATCGCCTTGTACAAGTCTATCTTCTGTGGAGGGTCTTCAAACTTGATCAACTGAAATACGAAGATAGACTGGTGTTAGATAACAGCGCAGGGACTGCATAGCTAACAGATAACAGCGCAGGGACTGCATAGCTAACAGATAACAGTCCAGGACAAAGGATGAATGCAGCAGAATACATAATACCGTATTAACCCCAAACAAAGCACCCTGTCTCCAAATATAAAACACACTTTAAAAATACTTTGAAAGAAAAAAACCCCACTATATCTGAAAATGAATCCATTTTAGAAGTGACCAAATACACCCTTCCTTCCAACTTCCCTAATGCACATCATTTTTGTATATCTTATTACTGAGATTTTAGATTAGTTGTAGCTCTGTATTAAAGATTGGCCGAAAAGCCATTCAGAACATTTCAAACTCAGACAACAAATACACCCAATTCTTGTCTGTTACTATAGAAGTTTAGTGACCAAAAAACTGCAGCTATAAGTCTCTAAAACACAAGTAAGAAGTAGGAGTAGCTATAATTTATTATTTCATCTTGAAGTTAGATTTTTACTATTAGATCGTTAAGGTCCATCTATTTTTAAATAACCCGGTCAAAGTTAAGCGATAAAGAGTATCTTCTGTTGAGGTAGCTATATTCGTATTCAGTCCTTAAAGGTGTGAAATTTGCTACGTATTATCCAAGGGTCCAATTGAAGGTAGTACTAAGGTTTTACAATGTGACCTCCTTCCATGTATATTATTATGTACTAAAGGTGTGCGATTTCCACCACTTTTAACTCGTGGCCAGCCAAAATGAAGCATTTGTGAAGCTTAATTAAAGTATGAATATTTTTTGTCAATTGTTTTATGATTAAAAATATTATATTGTAATTATATAATTAACTTTATGGACTACCCTTTCGAAAATATTTCACTGCCCAATTGTTTGTAATATTTCAGTCTAACCTGATAAATCAAGATAATATCACAACATGCGATTTGATTACTTTAGAACTCGCTTCAGTGGCCACATGGTCTAAGGCGCACCTCTTACAGTAGACTAGACTACAAATGACGAGAATAATGAGGTTTGAATCTCAGTTGGGTGTACTGAGGGTGGTTTTACACTTTCCTTCCAAGAAAATGTGGGTACACTTAAATTGAATATAGCCTTCCTATGCACTAAAACCATTAGCGTGATTAAAACATGAACAATTAATTAGACACGGGGCTAAAAAAAATTACTTTAGATATTTTTATATGAACACTAATTTACCTTGACTGATTACACTATGGCCCTATCTTATAAGTTATATCATAGTGGAAATGTGTAGGATAAGTGTATTTAACACCACAGAATATTGAACATAGGTTGATAATTTTAAATCTAATTATTTTTATTGGCAAAAGCAATTCTCAAAACCAGACTTTTTTTTTTTTACAAAACAAGTCGAAGCGGCTATTTTTCTTTTTCCCAAGCCAAGTCAAAGTTTTGAATCTTTGCGCGCTTTTGTTATGTACCTCAAAGAGTGAAAATACAGGGTGTCTTAAAGACATAATTTACAAAATTCACCGACTTTTCCAGGCAACATTTTTCAATTCTCCCCGACTACTTTGTTCCAGTTTTAATGGTGGATGATGACTCCTTTTATTTATTTAATTATTATTATTATTATTAGCACCGCGTCTTACTACTCGTTCGGGTTATACACACTTACGATAATGTGTAATGGTAGGGTGATTGTGAGATGAAATGGAGGACCTACAGTTTAACGTGGAATCTGAACCACGGTGGAGGCCTGGCATTCCCCACATTCACAAGATGTCTGGTCAGAGGTGAAGGAAGGGTTTGGTAATCGGATAAATCTGTGCCGGGACCGAGGATTGAACCCCGGCCGCCAGCATAGAAGTCGGACACCTTACCCCTAGACCGCCAGGTCACTTTATTTATTATTGATCACATACTAAAAAATGTTTGTATCTACTAAACATAAACAGTTTTATCAGTTATTTTAAAAATCAAAATGTTATTTTATTTAGGTATTATTAACTTTTGTTTTAGTGTTTAGTTGCAAAATTAATCGGATTTTTGGACATATTTCTTAATTCCCTGACTTTTCTTTATTTTTAGTTAAATTCCCTGACATTTCCCTGTTTTTCCTGTCATCCAAAAATTCCCTGACTTTTCCAGGTTTTCCTTGTCTGTAGCCGCCATGAAATGGGTTCATAACAAATAGTTGGTTACAAAAGGGGGTACATTAACGCTAAATACAGCAGCAATTATCGACCTGTGAGGTGTCCTCTGGTGTCTCCTCCAGCACAGGGTCACTATGTACTGTATCCGCATTCAGAGAAGTTACAGATGGCCCCGAGCTTGTCCGGGACGACTCTTGGAGTGCTCCACTCACGTCGGTATCTTGATCCCGCGGGGGTGTTGTGGCCAAGAAGTCGAACACGGCGAAGTTAGTGGATTTCCTCTGGGTTCTCGGAGGGGACCCACCGGACCTAGCATATGCAACGTTTGTCCCATACGGGCAATAAGTGATATGAAACTTCTGATAAGATTCAATTAAACCTCTAACAAACTTGTTTTTAAACAAGTTTCACCTTTAAAAAAGAAAATCTAAATTCTTTTAAAAATCTGATCATTAACGATGAAAAAACCTCAACTGCAGGTACTTAATTATTTAAAAATAAATTCAGGTTTAGCAAACAGTTTTTGTCAGATATCCTTAGACATTCATTTTACCATGTTGAATATGGAGCTAAATGCTAATTGTCATTATGTTGCTAGTTAAAATGTGCCATTGCTATTAAATATGAGTAACGACAGATTGCTTAGTTATTCGTTAGCAAACAGAACCAGTGGAACTCAGGAATTTTTACAAATGAGTCATGCATTACAATCTCTCATATTCTGCAGTGATTCCCCGAAGATCCTCAGCCATGATCCTCTGAAGATATTCAATAGTGATCTCCTTGGATCCTCTAGACACATTCAATTGTGATCTCCTTGGATCCTCTAGACACATTCAATTGTGATCTCCTTGGATCCTCTAGACACATTCAATAGTGATCTCCTTGGATCCTCTAGACACATTCAATAGTGATCTCCTTGGATCCTCTAGACACATTCAATAGTGATCTCCTTGGATCCTCTAGACACATTCAATTGTGATCTCCTTGGATCCTCTAGACACATTCAATAGTGATCTCCTTGGATCCTCTAGACACATTCAATAGTGATCTCCTTGGATCCTCTAGACACATTCAATAGTGATCTCCTTGGATCCTCTAGACACATTCAATTGTGATCTCCTTGGATCCTCTAGACACATTCAATAGTGATCTCCTTGGATCCTCTAGACACATTCAATAGTGATCTCCTTGGATCCTCTAGACACATTCAATAGTGATCTCCTTGGATCCTCTAGACACATTCAATTGTGATCTCCTTGGATCCTCTAGACACATTCAATAGTGATCTCCTTGGATCCTCTAGACACATTCAATAGTGATCTCCTTGGATCCTCTAGACACATTCAATAGTGATCTCCTTGGATCCTCTAGACACATTCAATAGTGATCTCCTTGGATCCTCTAGACACATTCAATAGTGATCTCCTTGGATCCTCTAGACACATTCAATAGTGATCTCCTTGGATCCTCTAGACACATTCAATAGTGATCTCCTTGGATCCTCTAGACACATTCAATAGTGATCTCCTTGGATCCTCTAGACACATTCAATAGTGATCTCCTTGGATCCTCTAGACACATTCAATAGTGATCTCCTTGGATCCTCTAGACACATTCAATAGTGATCTCCTTGGATCCTCTAGACACATTCAATAGTGATCTCCTTGGATCCTCTAGACACATTCAATAGTGATCTCCTTGGATCCTCTAGACACATTCAATAGTGATCTCCTTGGATCCTCTAGACACATTCAATAGTGATCTCCTTGGATCCTCTAGACACATTCAATAGTGATCTCCTTGGATCCTCTAGACACATTCAATAGTGATCTCCTTGGATCCTCTAAAGATATCCCCTTGGATCCTATAAAGTGATCCCCTGGACACATTCAATAGTGATCTCCTTGGATCCTCTAAAGTGATCTCCTGAACACATTCAATAGTGATTTCCTTGGATCCTCTAAAGTGATCCCCTGGACACATTCAATAGTGATCTCCTTGGATCCTCTAAAGTGATCTCCTTGGATCCTCTAAAGTGATCCCCTGACGATCCTCTAAAGTGATCCCCTGACGATCCTCTAAAGTGATCCCCTGGAGACACCTAGCAGTGATCGCCAGAGCTCCAGACTAGTGTCTAAATGCTCTTGGCTAGGGGTGGACCCAGAACGGACTGTCCAAGCGCTCACGTGGTGGATGGCTCCGGTATGTTGAACCTCTTGCAGAGTAGACTGCATGGCTGCCACTCCGTTTTGATCCTGGTTAGCCGTCCGAACATCTTGAGGCGTGCTGCCGCTCTGAGGTCAGCATCCTCAAGCGAGGTGGTCTTTTCCACTTCCACGAGCGGGTCCGTTGAGTCCGGATGGGTCGCGGACACAAACCTCTCGCTCATTGCCGCGCTTAAGGGTTTGTACAGGCGCGCGGCTTGCTCAAATTCACCGCGTTCACGCTCACGCTCCCAGTCCGTCATGTTGACTGGCTGCAGGCGTGACAATCCGTCTGGGGGAGAAATGACACTCCATTAGTATCAGGAGGTCCCAGGTGCTAGTCTGGAATGCTCCAGGAGAGTCCTTAAAGGCAAGACAAGGTCCAGAGGGTTCCTCACTCCTATAATACCGTGAGATCCGGTTTTCAGTAAAAAACAACCTAAACAAACCTTTCTGTCCAGACCCGCCAAGCACGAGGAAATGCTCGTAACGCCTTTGCTTATCTGGCTGCGCCAGGAACGGTTTGAATTGTCCAGACGATACGGTCTTCTCCAATCCCTCCGTCAGTCTTGCGGCAGCCTCTGCGAGTCTCTTTTCATCGTCAGGTTGTGGTGCCTCTCCGAGGATGGTGGCCCGGTCGTTGGCGGACAGAGCGTGTCGCTGTAGCCCCCGCTTCCTGTCCGTAGTGGCCCCATCTGTGGAGTTAAGAGAGGACTATGTCTATCAAGCACTTACCACAATTGGTCTAGAGGTGCTACAGCGAGACACTGTCATAACTGTCGGCTCTTAATATAGTTGCTAGGCGTGTGGAAGACTTTGATTTGGTCCAGAAAAAATTATAAGCTTCAATCTTGTTTCGAAAAATAGTTTTGGCTTCAACAGCTATGAAGCATCACCAATAAAATAATAGTCAATTTATGTTCAATCATGGACATCTTGTGCTGTTATGTACATTATAATGAATGTTCTGCAACCC
>CABFVX010005424.1:16251-51242 GCA_902151425.1 Timema shepardi
CCCCGAGACCAAGTCGCCGTCCTCACCTCTTGTCCTCAAGCCGGTGGGGTAGTAAGTGAAGTGAGATCCCGGTACGGCTAGTATATATACAAATTCATAACTCTCAGAAAGGGGGAGGGATCGAAGGAGAGGAAGGTTGGAGAACATTACAAACTAGGGGGAAGGGGAAGTTCGAGACGGACATCGAAGCTCCGCGTAGCCGGAAACGGAACTCTTCTTTCCATTTTCTTTGCTGGCCGGACACGTGTTTGAGCTTCGCTGTACACAGGCTAGGTGCGGCGTTCAGTCAGTTCGTTGTATCTTACGAGAGCGGAGGCCGGTGGTCGAGCTAGTGCCGCATTTTGACCTTCTGAGAGTGGGCTGTCCGAGTTGGTGAGTGTTATTTCATGTAAGTCGTTACAGTTCACTTGACAAAAACCTCAAGTAATCGAATAGGGCTGAGGGTGATTTATGTTTTAACATTTCCACGGTAAAACATTTTGTATGAAAATTAAGATATTTATTATATAAAGTTAAATAAATATGCACCAGCTAATATTTTTTTACAACATATTTAAAAAAAATGTATTTAACCTACACTTTCTGAACCGACTGATTATATACGCACACAACTTGTAAACTAACTTAAATATAGAACAGACACAACATCCAGCCCCCAGCCATTAATTCATCACCGTGAAAGGGGCAGACCCACATTTGCTAGCCATGACGGGTGTTGAACCTGGGACCCGTTGATCGGTAGACAGATGTGCTATGAACAAAGCTAAGGTGTTAGGCCATAAAACTATTTTTTTATCACCATGTCTTACAACCCGTTTAGGATACACACCTATGTACTAAGTTAGTGTGTTAATAATTAGGAAGGTTGAATTTATAGGAAGTGTAGCCACATTTGCGTGGTGGGTGTAAAACCATTTAGGAAAAACCGCCCTTAGTACATTCGACTGGGATCAAACGCTGGTTTTTCTGTCATTGACGGTCTAGTCTAGTGTGAGATGGAAGCCACCGGAGTGGATATAACACAATTTATTATTATTATTATTAGCACCGCGTCTTACTACCCTTTCGGGTTACACACACTTACGCTAATATGTAATGGTAGGGGGATTGTGAGATGAGATGGAGGACCTACAGTTTAACGTGGAATCCGAACCACGGTGGAGGCCTGGCATTCCCCACATTCACAAGATGATCTTGTCAGAGGTGAAGGAAGGGTTTGGTAATCAGATATAACACAATTTAAAAACGGACTCGTCACACTGCGCATTATACCTCACCTGTTGACTCCGGCGCCGGTTCGAACCGAGACTTGTGTGCTTGATGCCGAGGCGGTTCTTGTCGTGGCAACACTGGCGGAGGGAAGTGCTTCTTGAGAGAGATAGGCCTCGAGGACTTTACGAAGCCTTCCAGCACCCCTGCCTCGTGTCTGCGTGCCAAGGGCACCTTAGGGGGTCCAGATCCTCCTCCGCCGCTGTCTAAGCTGAAGTCATATTGGGACATGTCCTCGTGCGAGTAGATGTCTTCGTCGTCTTCTTCCAACGCCCCAACACCGAACGCCTGACACATTCGATGGCAGTTTAAATAGGTGTTTAGTCATCCACTCTCCCTTCGAGATGGCTTAGAACAGAGGTCAGCCACCATTTTGGGGCCCAATTTATTAATAAACTTATCAGAGGTTTTGCGATCACCCATTGTTTCTTCACTCTACATTGGATTAAATTGTTTATTGTTTAAATTTACTCTTTAAATACCTTTCTGAACAAACTTATTAAATCAGCGCATAAGAATGTCTACGAGCGAGTGCAAATCAACCTAACAATTTTGCCGGGAAAGGTATTTTAACAAACCTTCCATGGTTCTGTTACACGCCTCGATCGACATGGAACCGACAGCCTTACTGCCCCTCCGAAGGAAGTTGTGCCACTGGTTTATATCGCTCGACCCCGTCTGGGTTCGAACCCACAAACATTGGACCCCAAGGCCACCGAGGTTGACTGTATTCTCATATTGAACTATTGAATTTTATTATAACATTACCAATTATAACTGATCCAGGTTATTTTGGTTACTCAAATATTACTAAAGGTGAGACTTTATAAAACTGAAAGAATGACTTTTAATGACGGTGTAATTTTACTACACAATCAACTGAATATTACTGAAATATCGACCATTTGCTGACCCCTGAATTCTATCAAAGATCAACATAGGAGTCCCAAAATTATCGCCCCCCCGAGACAAATTTAATTAAAATTGCCACATGAGAAGAGAACCATTTTAGATGTGTCCAAACAAACTGGATAAGACACAGCCTTAGAAGGAACCGTCTTCTGTACGACCATAAAGCAGGGCAGGGTGTCTATTTGACTATAGTTTTGAAACTCCAGTATGTTTCCAGTATAATTTTTAAGAAATCCAGTATTTATACATCAAAGACAAACAATCCCTAATTAAAAATAATAAAATGATAGATAGAAAATTAGGGTAGGCCTAGTCCTGTCATAGTTAAACCTTTTTACACCACGACTCAAGTTTATTGACGCAACTATTCTAGTGTATACTAAGGATGGAACCCCCACAAGGAATATTCGTGGATTCAAGACTCAAATCATAATCATTTTTTTAAATAGGTACAAAGTTTGAGTTGATTTTTAATGGTATTAAAATAATTAAATAGTTTCTTGTGGTTAAAACAAAAATTATGATAGGAAAAACCTAACCACCAAACCCCAGATAATTAATTTATCATTTAATGTAAACAAAATCAGACAGAAAGGAAAACATCCTGTTATTGGTAAAGTTAAACACTTATGCTCACAATGTTTTCTAAAATTCAAATTTTAATTAGGAATGAGATGACAAAATGAAGTTTCTTATTTGAAAAAAGGTGGATCCGACCCATCTTTAATACACAAACATTACATTTTTTGAATGGCCTGTACTACCGTCGGCCTCTGTGGTCTCTTTTGGGGTAAAGAGCTCGCCTCAGAACCCGATGGTTGTGGGTTCGAACCCAACAGAGGTCGAAGGCTTTTTCTTGAGCGAGAAACAATCATAGCTTAACCTCCTTCAGAGGGAAGTGAATGTCGTGTAAAAGAGCTCTGGAAGGTGTGAAAATACCTGTCCCGGTGGAATTGCTAGGTCCTTTCACCTCCCTCGTAGAACTTGAGGTACAAGTTATCAGCCTTCAAAGAATGATTACAGCCAGGGAGTGTACTCCACCACAAAACTAACTATTATCCCCACCACCCCTCGACATTCGATACTTTCCACAAGTTATATTGTTGATAGTGAATGTGTTAGTAAATATATAGTTATATTGTTGATAGTGAAAGTGTTTAATAAATATATAGTTATATTGTTTATAGTGAATGTGTTAATAAATATATAGTTATATTGTTGATGGTGAATGTGTTTAGTAAATATATAGTTATATTGTTGATAGTGAATGTGTTTAGTAAATATATAGTTATATTGTTGATAGTGAATGTAGTTTAGTAAATATATAGTTATATTGTTGATAGTGAATATGTTTAATAAATATATAGTTATATTGTTGATAGTGAATGTGTTTAGTAAACAAACAGAATATTCAATGAAAAATAACATTAAGATAGTAAAACCCAAAAACAAAATATTTTTTTTAGAACGCAGACAAAAGTTAAAATTCATTCAACCACAAAACTTTTCCAATTTTTGCATTTCAGGTTCTAACACTTCTGCCTCTTCCTTTGCTTTCTGCAAAACTGTTCTTCTTTTCACTTCTAATATTCTTATTTCTTCAGATTCTGTTTTTCTTTAGTGACTTATTCATTCTTTTTTTCTTTTCAAGCGCTTCTTTCCTTATTTCTGATGCATTCCTCAGAGAATGAATCGTCATTTTTGAAAGTGTCCCATTTAGAAGTCCCCGGCTGCAGTGATGGCATCATAAGTTACACGTTGACCCATGAGGCTGTCCTCGTGTAGGTTTTCAACCAGACATTCTTTATTCGCAGAAAAACTTACCATGGAAGAGAACAAGAATTGTTTAGTGATATATTCTAGTTCCTGGGATGCATTTACTCTAGAGAAAATATTCATGAAGCAATTATCAAGCAGGTCAACACTTGAAGTGACTTGTTTAAGGTAGTCAATAACTTCTTGCTTTGATACAAAGTGCAAGTAGACTCTTTTGACAACACCAGCTTGCACGCTAGATAGTACAACACCAGTTTGCACGCTAGATAATACATCAGCTTGCATGTTAGATAGTACACCATCAGCTTGCATGCTAGATAGTACATCAGCTTGCACGCTAGATAGTACACCACCAGCTTGCATGCTAGATAGTACACCATCAGCTATGCACGCTAGATAGTACAACACCAGTTTGCACGGTAGATAGTACAACACCAGCTTGCACGCTAGATAGTACAACACCAGCTTGCACGCTAGATAGTACACCACCAGCTTGCATGCTAGATAGTACAACATCAGCTTGCACGCTAGATAGTACATCAGCTTGCATGCTAGATAGTACATCAGCTTGCATGCTAGATAGTACAACACCAGCTTGCATGCTAGATAGTACAACACCAGCTTGCATGCTAGATAGTACAACACCAGCTATGCATGCTAGATAGTACAACATCAGCTTGCATGCTAGATAATACATCAGCTTGCATGCTAGATAGTACAACACCAGCTTGCATGCTAGATAGTACAACACCAGCTTGCATGCTAGATAGTACACCACCAGCTTGCATGCTAGATAGTACACCACCAGCTTGCATGCTAGATAGTACATCAGCTTGCATGCTAGATAGTACATCAGCTTGCACGCTAGATAGTACACCACCAGCTTGCATGCTAGATAGTACACCATCAGCTAAATGTGTTTAGTAAATATATAGTTATATTGTTGATAGTGAATGTGTTTAGTAAATATATAGTTATATTGTTGATAGTGAATGTGTTAAGTAAAGATATAGCAATAAAGATACAGAATATTCAATGGAAAATAACATTAAGATAGTGAAACCTAAAAAACAATTATTTTTTTTTTTTTAGAATGCAGACAAATTTAAAATTCATTCAACCACACAAATGTTTCACTTTTTGCATTTCATGTTCTAACACTTCTGCCTCTTCCTTTTCTTTCTGCAAAACTGTTCTTTTCAATTCTTATTTATTCAGATTCTGTTTTTATTTTGTGACTTATTCATTCTTTTTTTTATTTTTAAGCGCTTCTTTCCTTATTTCTGATGCATTCCTCAGGGAATGAATCATCCTTTTTGAAATTGTCACATTTAGAAGTCCCCCGACTGCATCATAAGTTACACATTGACCCATAAGACGGTCCTCGTGCAGGTTTTCAACCAGACATTCTTTATTCACAGAAAAACTTACTATGGAAGAGAACAAGAATTGTTTAGTGAAATATTCTAGTTCCTGGGATGCATTTACTCTAGAAAAAATATTCACGAAGCACTTATCAAGCTGGTCACCACTTGAAGTGACTTGTTTAAGGTAGTCAATAACTTCTTGCTTTGATACAAAGTGCAAGTAGTCTCTTTTTACACCACCAGCTTGCACGCTAGATAGTACACCAGCTTGCACGCTAGATAGTTGTTTCTTGTCTAGTAGGACTTCTAATGCACAAGTTATCCTACAGGTCCTAACAGGTGGATTGAACATGACTGTAGAAGAGAGACAACTAGCACCCTTGACAGTTTGTAGGAGAGAGACAACTAGCACCCTTGACAGTTTGTAGGAGAGAGACAACTAGCACCACTTGACAACTTGTAGGAGAGAGACAACTAGCACCCTTGACAGTTTGTAGGAGAGAGGACACTTAGGTAAAAGTTTGTTGCAGAGATCAACTAGGAATGTTTGACAATCTCCTCTGGACTGAAGTATCTTGATGTCTTTAATTCCTTTCAAAGCTGTTGACGCTGTGAAGCCAATGGCAATAGAGAGAGGTTGATTGCTCTGATATTCGGTGAGAAGTTCATCCTTCATAAAATTGCTTAATGTTTGAAAACTATCAGATTTTGGAGGCTTGCTAGAATAAAAATACTGTTTTAAATACAGCAGCATTGACATTGCTCTCTCTAACATCCTTGAGTTTTCTACCCATCTGATAGAACAAAACTTCATCAGGAAAAGAGATGATCCTGTTATTCTTTGATAGTCTGCAAGTCTTGTTGGAAAATCTTTAAATAAACCATATAGTTAGCGCAAAAACTGGATAATAGTCCAACTAGAGTTAGCGTGTGATGTTTTGTGAGCACCACGGACAATGTGTAAAGAACAAGTTCCAGTAACTCAGGATCTTGTGGAGAATCTTCCTTCAAGTAACTTTTGGGATCATTTAAAAATGTGAGGTTTACATTTGGTTCATCCATGGAAACTTGAAGAATTTTTTTAAGATCCAAGCCCTCGTCTCTTAGTGCAGATATAAAGTTCATTAATATATCTTGAGCTGTTGTATGACCTAAAAAGCAAGATGTTAAATATTTTGTATGGATTTCATTTTCACTCCAGAAGCGAACAGCAACATCCTTCTGGGTCTTCTGAGCCACGGTATTTATACTCTCATCGAATAAATACAATAAAATGAGCATATCTTAACCATATCCGTAAGCTCGCTTTTGAAAAAAGGACCTAGTCCATACATGATGACATATCCAAGTTTATCTTTGTGCATTTGAAATGTCTGGCCAATATCACTATCGGAAAACATTAACATGGCATGAGATCTGATTGAAGATATTCCCGTGTTACTTATATCAAAGTTAGTTTTACACAAAGAACAATGGCCTTTACTTTTATCACAATCCACGTTTTGTAACCACAGCCCATATTTAGACACTGTACTGTCCAACCAATCATCTATAGAAGAGGTTTTTCCTCCGAGTTTACTCATTTCTTCTTAAACACAAAGGTCACAAGATAAACAACCGTTATCTGCAGAATACTCTCACCAGGCCAAGCTTAGGACAGTAGTTTTTATTTTTGGGTGGTTAGAGGGGTGGTGGGGAGGAGGAGTGAAGAACACAACAAATACTGTACCAGTGGAATGTCAAGGTCAGGCAGGTACACCAATAGTTTGAACTTTGAAGAGGTGTTTGAGCGTGAGCAGTTATTAATAAATAACTCGGCACTCATAATGTTACTTCTGGAAAAAAAGTTTGGCGAGAGGGAGGAGGGAGGGCTTAGTGCAGAGACTGAGAATAGAAAGTTCAACAAGTGAGACAAACATCCCCACTGCAAGCTCATCCACAAGGTCAACTAAGTTTGTGGAAAACAAGATATACCAGAGGGTTGCTCAAAATATAACTATCAGTAGTCCAAATAATATCAGGGCTCTAAAAATGCTTGATCCAACATTTCACTCAATGTAAAAAGGCTAAATATTTTTCCAGTATCTGATTCAAAAGTTCAGTATTTCCAGTATAAAAAACAAAATCAAGCATATTTCCAGTAATTCCAGTATTGGTAGAGTTAATGAGCCCCAGAGAATACAAGGGAAGTCATTACGAAGAGGTGACATGCTTCAGTGGTCGAACGATCTAAGACAGGGTTTCCCAACTTAGAATTGTCCAAGGGCCACCATTGAGTCCATGTGTCTAGTGGCGGGCCACATTGTTGTTTTCAGCTAAGCAATGGGAGGAAATAGGACTCGAGCATATACACAAGTTGCTATAAAATGAGCTTAATTATGTTTATTTCCGAATGAACATGGTTTATGGGATTCAAACCCCTGGCCCCCTAGAATGTTTCAAAGATTTTAATAGCAAACTTATATCTTTATAAGGAAAAACTCTTTTCACTTTATGAGGTAATTGTATTATGTTTGGAAGAAGGTAGAAGAAAGGTGGATAGAAACACAATACAATTACCTCATAAAGTGAAAAGAGGTTTTACTCATAAATATATATTATATATATGCATCCAATATCCATTTCCTGTGTTATACCTTTTACATGTTCCTATCTATGAGTTCTATTATTCTTTACAATTTTCCATTTTCTTCCTTTAGGGTTTTTTGGTCTCCTCTTTTAGGAAGTTGTGTTCCGTACTCCACACTCCTCCTTGATGAGTTCCGATAGAATGAAACCTAGGTCGAGGGATTGGGCAGTGACGATAGATTTTCTTTAAGAGGCAACCATCATTACCTCTTTGTCCAATGGCAGCAGTGTAAAGTGAGAACTGTGTTCTTTTCATTATAAAATCAATTTTGTGCTCGTCCCTTTTATATATTTCTATCCACCTTTCCTATACCTTCTTCTAAACATAATACTAATATCAAACTTAAAGACTACTTTGAATCAAACTTCAAATAATTAATAGATACATTCAAAATTTTAAAAATTTGCGAGGGAAGGACTACAGGTTTCTAGATGCATCCGATGTTTTAAAGCAATACCGTAGCGTTCCTTTCATACACTGTATTTTTCCTTGGTGAACAATGTTTGTCAAACGCCACTATTACTTCGTCATACTTTACTGACTCTGATAATTTGAGGTTATTATATATGGCCTTTATTTGTCACCTAACGATGTCATTAAAATTCCGAGCTTAACCTCATCTTCTGCTGTCATTAGTCTTTTTCCTTGAAGATAGAACTTGACTTTCTGTTTGTAGGATTTTCATAATGCCCCTACAATCGGAGCGTCCAAATCGATTGCCTGTGGCACTGTGAAGTTGAGTTCCACTTCCGACACATGTTGTTTTAATATTAGACCAATTAGAAATGATGGTACACTTTCCTATTTTAATGTTGGTTACATCTTGTACAGTGCTAGTTACTAAACAGGTATCAAAGTTAATAATGAATACCATGCCGAAGACAAAGTCAAATAGCATGCTCTGATGCTCCCTGAAGGGGAGCAAGAGAGCAAGTTCCAACACGTACCGACCAATTGGTCACACCGTGTAGTTCGCAAAACTTAAGGACGTGTTGTCGCGTTTCGCGAAGTTCTGAAACAAAGAAACAGATATTACATATTATTAGTAACATTGGCGGGGTAAGGGGGTAAGAAATTTGAAAAACCTAATAAGCGTTTTTTAGAGTTACGTGCGGTGACACTGCTCTATGGGGGGCTGGTGAGAGCCACCCAAACCACTGTTGTCACATCTCACTTATCCGAGCAGGGCTTTGGGATGTCGATGGCACCCACCAGGGACGATGGCGTAGTTCCCAAGCCCCTGGATAAGAGGATTGGTGGCACCGGGAAGTCTAGCGTAGAAAGAATGCGCCAGTCCCCGGAAGTGGTCCTTGATAGTAGGCATATCCAGGTCGCGATGTAGAGTCTCATTCCGGACACACCAAGGTGCGCCCACAATGATCCTCAGACACACGCTCTGGAATGCTTGCATCCTCCTCATATACGTGTCCACCAGGTGGCCCCAAGTGGGACACGCATAGTCAAGGATCGGTCTGAGCAGCTGCTTGTACAGCGTCAGACCGTTCCTTGTTGACAAAGCGCTACGCCTGTTAAGCAGTGGGCCTAGGATTCCCAGCCTTTGCCTCGCCTTGTTGAGTCTCTCGTTGCAGTGTAGTCACCAGGTCAGTTTGGTGTCCAGCGTAAGTCCCAGGTACTTAGCACTGTCCGCACATCTGATCTGTTCTCCGAACAGCCGGATTGGGGCCGGCCTGTAGTACTCACTGCAGTGCTCTTCTCCACGTTAATACTCGTTCTCCAGGTAGTCAGCCACCCCTCCAACTGCGTCAGGTGCGTCTGAAGTCACCTCTCCACATGTAGGAGAGAGACAACTAGCACCCTTGACAACTTGTAGGAGAGAGACAACTAGCACCCTTGACAGTTTGTAGGAGAGAGGACACTCAGGTAAAGTTTGTTGCAGAGATCAACTAGGAATTATGACAATCTCCTCTGGACTGAAGTGTCTTGATGCCTTTAATTCCTTTCAAAGCTGCTGATGCTGTGAAGCCAATATCTACGGTAGGGAGTGATTTCATGTTGGATTGTTTCTTTAAATAAACGGCTAACAATTTTTGGAAGTATTTACTGAATTCATGACATCACATCTTACAATTCTGTTCATCAATTGCTCAAGTAGTTTATTTAGATCTGCAAACATAAATGGCAATAGGTCGATTGCTCTGATATTCGGTGAGAAATTGCTCCAACTCAAGTGAAACTGACAGCATGAATCCCAACTTTGATGTCAGTTCATCCTTCACAAAGTTACTTAATGTTTGAAAACTATCAGATTTTGGAGCAGGTTTGTTAGAATAAAAATACTGTTTTAAATACAGCAGCATTGACATTGCTCTCTCTAACACCCTCAAGTTTTCTACCCATCTGATAGAACAAAACTTCATCAGGAAAAGAGATGATCCTGTTATTCTTTGATAGTCTGCACGTCTTGTTGGAAAATATTTAAATAAACCATATAGTTAGCGCAAAAACTGGATAATAGTCCAACTAAAGTTAGCGTGTGCTGTTTTGTGAGCACCTCGGACAATGTGTAGAGAACAAGTTCCAGTAACTCAGGATCTTGTGGAGAATATTCCTTCAAATAACTTTTGAGATCGAAAATTTGAATTCCAGTTGACTTTTAATAGCTGCTCAAACTTAACAATTTTTACAAAACTCAAAAAATTCGAGTACTCAGAATTTTCAATTTTATTCAATTTTAAGGTATTATTTCACATCAAACAGTTCCTCAATTTTTCCTTTTGTCTAGCTGAACAAAAAAGGTATAATTATATTAAACATATCTAAAAATTTGAATGTGTGAATGATTATAACTTGAATTATTTCTAGTACAAATAATGATTTAATTATAATACTCGAACTCCAAAAATATACCCAATTAGAACATAGATGTTTTAATTCAAACTCCAATCAAACTCACCTCAAAGTAAAAACTGTCTAATCGCACACCTTGAAAAATATATAAAAATCTTTGCGGGGATTTTCAATACAATTCAATTTATTTTAGTTAAAATAGGGCCTAGCTGTTTGATTAATTGACTTTTCCGATAAATGAGGAAACTTTGGGACCCTTTCTTCTAAACTAAAGAGGAAAGAGGTGATATTTTCACAATGTAGTTTCCCATTCTCACAACAGTTGGATGCTGGTGCACACCCTTAAAAGTCCCCCTCTTCTTCCTAGATAGTCAGCGGCCAAATCGGAGCCCTCACCTGTCCTGATATGGAGACCTTCTTTCCCTTGTCCTTCATTATGAACGCAGAGGGCGAGAACAGATCGATGTGGGCCGACAGTACGGGCCGACGGTCCAGCCCCGTGTACCCCAAACCCCAACTGTTGTCCTTGGGGCGGCATATCAGAACCTCGTAGTCGTCGGGGGCAAACGTTAGCTCTGAGAGATCCTCATCTGAGCTGGTGTCTCCGTCGCTGGACTGGGGGGCTGTAAGGGCACACATCCCCTGAGCAATATTGTCAAAATTATCACAAGCATCTATACTAGAATGACGGGCGTCCATTTTGTCTTGCGACGTACCTCTTAACACAAGCTGGTATACTTGGGAAAAGATAGGGACAACAAGATACGAGGGCCCCCACTGGGGCGAGAGGCTGTGCGATGCAGTACAAACAGAAGGAAAATGGTATCAGTCCTCTCTAATGGCCACAAACCGAGGAGAAAATTATCATCGAATCACGATGGACATGTTTCTGATCTACCCTATTTGTATGTGTTCAAGGTCAGGAGTCACAATTACAAAACAATAAATTCATTTATTTAAGGAAAAAACCCCTTTCGCTCTTTTTAGGAAGTTTCGTTGCCCATTTCACACTTCTCCCATCCCCGATGAGTTTCGATAAAATGAAACTTATATGTCGGGAGCTTGAGCGGTGACGATCAATTTCCTTAAAGAGGCAGCCATCACCTCTCTATCCAGTGGCAGCAGTGTAAAGTGTGAACTGTGTTCTTCTTTTCATTGTAAAGGCCATATTGTGTTTGTTCCTTTATATGTTTCTATCCACCTTTCCCATACCTTCTTCCATGTATTATTATTATTATTATTATAGTTATTATTATTAGCACCGCGTCTTACTACCCGTTCGGGTTATACACACTTACGCTAATGTGTAATGGTAGGGTGATTGTGAGACAAAATGGAGGACCTACAGTTTAACGTGGGATACGAACCACAGTGGAGGCCTGGCATTCCTCACATTCACAAGATGTCTTGTCAGAGGTGAAGGAAGGGTTTGGTAATCAGATAAATTTGTTCCGGGACCGAGGATTGAACCCCGGCCGCCAGCACAGAAGTGTGACACCTTACCCCTGGACCGGCAGGTCACCTGTTCTTCTTCCATGAACAAAATACATCAAAAAGGATAAAAAAGGTTTTCCTTAAAAGTAGGGGTGTACCGATGTGGATACCGATGAATCGTTATTGGGCGATTAATCATAATCAACGATTATTATGTCGATTAATGGTTTTTTATGAAGTAAAATTTAAAGCGAAATTTTCTAGGTGGGCATTTAGTGATAAAAACAACAACATTTGATACTCACTGCATCTGGGTTGCGGGCCATGTAAAGATTACAAAACCAGATAAAGAAATATAAGTTTGTCTCGTTTCCCGGAGTGATCAGTTCCAGGAACTGGAGGATAGCAACGTTTGATTCTCTGCAACTCTAAATCCTTGATAGGAACCTCGAATCTTAAGAGTCAGAAGATAAACTCGTACAAAGTAAAATGACAGATTTAACATTTATTACTTCTAAAGTACGAGTTGTTTCAACAAGGAATCCAGAATAAATTATCTATTAACGTTCCATTTAATTCTGAGAGCAGCTCTGAGAGAGAGAGAGAGAGAGATTCTGTCTGCCCGCGAGCTCAATTTACATGGTTTATATAGCCCTCTTGTTTATTTCTAGAATTTCCATTCTATGTAGTACAAGTGGTGTAACATCAGGGGACAACATGTGACCCGGGTAATTTCTTATGTTTACTCTTAATGGACCTATCTGCGCACTTTGATTAGTGGTTGTGTTTCAGGTCACATAGCCCCAAAAATATCTATAGTCTATAGTAACTTAGCTTTGTTAAACCTATACCTAGTGACACCTTAGTCACACCTTCTTGTATTACATATTATTAAATACATCTTAATATTAAATTAATTATTAAAAAATACCTGGTGGCTTGTCTTATTCACTTAGTACACCTCAAGGTGCGCATTATACAATAAGTTCATACCATTAATAAAACTAACAATTTAGTTCTAACTTTTGCTGGCTAGGCATAAAATATTTTTGTATTAATTACATTAGCTGTTATTATTCTCTTAAGCATATTTCCCTATTTTTATTAATAAATAATTGATAATAAGGATTAATCGGTGTAAATAATCATTACATGGACAAATATTTTAAACAATCCGTGGTTGGTTTTACTGAATCAATACACCTCTACATAAAAGTAAAGCAATTTATAAATAAAAAATAAAAAAATAATGGCAGTTGATAACAAATCATAAGGAAAATATGGCTGATTTTTTAGGATCAAATCCATACCCAAATGGTGATCATTTTTCCAAGATCATTGAGGTTTTTTTAAATGTATAGTTTGAGACAAATTGTACATGCATTTGTATGGAGGGAGAGTGAAAAACCCTCTACAGTTGACCGAGATTTGAACTCTGATATCCCTGGCCCAGATAATCCAGTCCAGCACAATGGTGACGCGCTGGACCATTCGACCGCTGATACGGGTGAGGATCTTGTTAAGGTTCTGGGCATACCTTGCTGGGGCTCCGATGAACAGCCGTACACCCTGCCCGAGACCAGCTTGTTATCTCGCCTTGTGCGTTGTTTCTCCCCCTTGCTGACTCTGGGGCCCACGCCCTGTCCCGGTTTCCACCCCATCTTCCGCAGCAATCTCACCCCCACGGTCTCCCTACAACACCGTGTTGGTTCAAAACACAAGACACTCTCTCTATATATAAACTTGCCACAGTTATTGCCAAACGCAGGTAACTAAAACATCGTGAACAGTTATATTACCATCTTTATTCATAATTAAATTAATGATTATATTTTATACAATTGTTTAAGCCCCGCGTCTTACTACCTGTTTGGGTTATACAATTATGTACTAATTACGCTAATGGATTAGGAATCGGGAAGGTTGAATTATGGGAAGTGAACCCGCATTTACATGGAGGAAGAGTGGAAAACCATTTAGGAAAAACCACCCCCAGTTCACCCGACCGAGATTCGAACCTCGATCTCCCCGTCCTCAGCAGTCGAGATCAACAAGACAAGCGCGTTAGCCAACTACGCCACCGAGGCGGGTTGCATATAATCAATGGTGAAATGTGAGTTTCCCTTTTCACAGTGGTGAATTAACGGCCGGGGACTGGATGTTGTGTCTGTTCTAGATGTAAGTTAGTTTATAAGTTGTGTGCAGATTAATCAGTTGGTTTAGAAAGTGTACATTAAATAACCCAACTCTCCCTCTTCATCTGGGCATTATAGCTTATGTTATGTAAATTACAAAACAAGAATAAGATTTTTAAAATGACAATAATACAACCTAGTTTTATATTAATGAACGATTCAGAAGCTTGATAAAAAAATGTATATAGAAATTTAAAGGGATTCAGACACCTTACAAATTTCCTCAGATATCTTAGAAATTTCATCCACCGACTCACTCATGTTTCCTCCTGATTTAGTGACTCGTAGGGGACAAAGAAATTTCCAGGACAACCTAAAGAATTCCAGGAAAAGATTGGAAAAATGAGAGATTCCAAAACATATCCAGGCCTAGAATGAATATTTTTAAAATGTCAGGTTTTCCATGACGCGTAGGAACCCTGCAAACCCCACACCCCTCTCTATTTCTCCCTTCACACAAATGTGAGTACATTTCCTCTAAAATAGCCTTACAAATCCCTAACCTATTGGCGTAGTTAGTTACCTGAACGAGTAATAAGACGCAGTGCTCAAAATAATAGTATTATTATTATTAGCACCGCGTCTTACTACCCGTTCGGGTTATACGCACTTACGCTAATGTGTAATGGTAGGGTGATTGTGAGATGAAATGGAGGACCTACAGTTTAACGTGGGATCCGAACCACGGTGGAGGCCTGGCATTCCCGACATTCACAAGATGTCTTGTCAGAGGTGAACGAAGGGTTTGGTAATCAGATAAATCTGTGCCGGGACCGAGGATTGAACCCCGGACCCCCAGCATAGAAGTCTAACACCTTACCCCTAGACCACCAGGTCACCAAATAATAGTAATAATAATAATAATACAGTACACACGTCAACATTAAAGAAGAGTTGTATATTTGACTATCCCCGTTTTTCAATTATTCGTGTGTTCTCTGGTACCGACTAGCCCAGATAGTCGGGAGTTTACCGTGTCATCAAAAGGAGCGGCCAGGTTAAGTGTGGTAAGTGTTCACACTTGATATACGCTTCTCAGAAGGGTGAATCGAGGTAGAGGAGATACCGAGAAACATGGGGGACTATTCCCTATCGACGTGTACCTCCTTGAGGTGGTTGATGTTGTGCGCACCTGACCGGCTGCAGCAAGTGTCGCAACACGGGCTCTCCGGGGATAGGACCTTCTGACACCACGCCCCTCTCTCGCTTCCCACCACGTTCAGTGTAGTCACTGTGCGCTCGAAGGACGCGCGGGGCGATACCAAACTCCTCCATATCCTGGGGGGAAAGAAAAACAGTGCGGTGACCCACATCGATAGTCAAAAGAGAATAAGGCGCCAATCTTGGATTGCTGACGCAGAGGTCGAGGTTCGAATCTTGGCCTGGTGTTCTAAGGGGATTATTCCTAAAAAGTTTCCCAATTCTTTGCGAAAATTTGTGTACACTTCTTCTATATCTAGCCTAACTCTTACGAGTGTGAATAAATGCAGATAATCCAAAAAGACCGTAAAACTTGAGTAGGAAAATAAGAGGTAAAAAACTAGTTTTTCCCCCGATGTTATCTTACTACCCATTCGAGTTATATGCACATGTAAGGCTAATGTGTTAGGAACGACAAGGTTGAATTATGAAAAAGTGTAACCACATTTGCATGAAGGGATGGTGGAAAACCCTTTAGGGGGGGAACCAACCTCAGTGCATCCAACCAAGATTCAAACCCCAATCTCCTTGTCGTCAGAAGTCTAGTTTATTGCGAATGTGATGTCTTGCCCCATTAGACCATTGGAGAGGGTCCAGTGTAAGTGGATTGCTGCGCCAAACCACAATACCTCTTTGACTGGCGCACTCGGTGAACGCTTGAGGTTTACAACCCATACTTTGTGAATACCTCCTCGTCCATGAAGTCCTCTGGCCGTGGAGCGTTGCTCTTGACCGCTTTCTCCGAGCGAGAAGACTTGAACGTCGCAGGGGCCCATCCTTCCAGGGAGCCGACAGAGTTAAAGAAGCCGGCGGAGAAACCCCCCGTGAACGCGCCATGGAACCGCTGGCGGCCCTGCTTATCCTTCACCACCTGGTCGGCCAAAGAGAACGGTTTCTTGCGTGGGAGGGCATCTGGTGACAGTTTGATTCAATTTAGTGCCTCAGAGAAAAATAGTTTAATCTATTTTGTAGTAGACATGCAATAAATGTCAATCAACTCACTTTCTCTATGGCATTAGGGACTTAAAGTACAAAAGTACACTTCTTATCCTTATCATGAGCTAGTTCTATCCAGTCCACCTCATTACACTCTATCCCTACCATGAGCTAGTTCTATCCAGTCCACCTCATTACATCCAACTGCTTTCAGTTCCATTCTAATGTCTATGTCTAGGTCTTTTCATTAAATTATTTTAATAACTTTTATTTTATTTAATAATAATAATAATAGTTAGTTCAAAATTATAATGTATGTTATGAATGAACTAACCTAACCTGACAACTTTCTAAGTCTAAGAAAATTAAATGGTAATAAAAGCTAGGCTGAGTACTGTATTTGTATTTAGAGTCTAGGTATTTCTATGCAACCCGCCTCGGTGGCATAGTTGGCTAGCGCGCTTGTCGTGTTGAGCTGATCGACTGCTGAGGACGGGGAGATCGAGGTTCGAATCTCGGTCGGGTGAACTGGGGGTGGTTTTTCCTAAGTGGTTTTCCACTCTCCCTCCACGCAAATGCGGGTTCACTTCCTCTAATTAAACCTTCCCAATTCCTAATCCATTAGAGTAATTAGTACTTAAAAGCGTATAACCCGAACGGGTAGTAAGACGCGGTGCTAAATATAATAATATTTCTATGCAAAGTGTTCGAATCCTGGTCGGGTTTATTAGGGTGGTTTTTCCTCAATGGTTTTCTAATCTACTTCCACGCAAACTTGGGTAGATTACCTCTAAAATTCTTACGTCCTCATCCCTACCCTATTAGCGTGATTAGGATAATGGGTATAACTTGAGCAGGTAGGCCTAGTAGGAAGGCACGATAAAAAAAAAATCAAAGCAATATATTTTTATGCGTTTTCTTTTTACGTGTCAATTCATAACGTTGTCTGGTAGTGTTATTTCATGTAAATATGTTTTCCAAAAATAAATTGTTTGCTTACTTGATATCCAACTCTTTCTAAGCTAATGCTGTCGCAAATCGAGAAGATATCAACATCAAAATAATTAAGAATAAAAGGTGACAATATGATAAATCCTTGGCGTATACCTTCATCTAGAGGATCTAGAGGAGTTCCATAATCGCCCAAATGTTCCTCGTCGTCAGAATCTGACATTTTAAAGTTTAATGCAATAGGTTATGTTAGTCACAGACTATACTTTATCTATGGTCACAGAGCAAACATCACTTACTTTCGTAAAAATAAAGTTGACGTGAGTTTAGTTCCAAACCATTTCATAGAGTGAAAAAAAGTAAACAACTAAACAAAAAATAACTATTGGGAATAAATAAATTTAAATAAGTATAATTAGTTAAGGTGAAACAAGTTACACAATTGAATCCACAAATGGTGGTAGTTATAGACCTCTACAGTAGGCTAACTCATGGCAATCCGGGGAAAAAATTATGAAATATAATAACTAACAGTAACATCATTAGAACATGTTTTTATTGTATAACTTGTAAAAACTATCATGATAAATAGTCACAATAAGTAATAAAATAATCAACGAAGACTTCCAAAATCTGTACTAAAAATCTTATAAGAGAAGGTAGAGGGTGGGTAACAGTAAGACACTTTTTTTTATTTTCGTAAATTAAAAGAAAAAAAGTTATATTTTTGACTTCTGACCAAAAGGAACTTTAAAACAGTCATATTTACTCTCATAATCAATATAAAAACCAAATATATTCCTTTAAAAAAATAAAAAATCTTAAAAATTGAGTGAATATGTATTTGTTTCAGTGTTCCCTTATCTATGGCGTTCTTCTACTTTGGGGTGCACTGAGACTAACAGTGGGTGACAGTGAGACAATTATTAAATTGGCTAATGCAAAATAAATAGGCATCCATGTTTTAAGAAATAAAAGTTATTTTCTATTAAATAAAAGTACATCTTTAATATTTAAAGTTATAAGACTAATAAAAAGTTAAAACTTCAAAGTAAAATTATGTTTTTATGGGTGTAAAGACTAATTAAAAATAATTCTAAGGTAAATTGTTATAAATGTTAATTAATTTGAGATTAAAGATTAATCCTAAAAATTCAAAAGCTTAGGTATTTAAAGAAATGTTCAAAGTGTAATTAATTTTAAATTTAACATAAAATGATCATAGAATATTAATTCCAGAAAAATTATTTCCAAATTAATAGTACGAATGCTGACGTTTTGTTGTACCAAAAAGCTTTGGTGGTGGTAAAATATAGTGAATATCTTTTAACTTCACTGATGCTAAATCTGGTACAGTCGGTAAACAAAAGTGATTAACTATCTTCACACTTTTACGCAAGTAGCTTACACTTAAGTCACCATTTTCGTCTTTATTTTGAATTACCTCTCCTAAGTAATAAATCTTCTGATATTTTTTAAAATTATACTAGGATGTGATCACCTTCTTCTGGATCTTTTGATTACTCTTCAAATCCTTGAAGAGGCTCAAAATATTCTAGGCTGTCAAAACATGTTTAAAATATCATGCTTGTTTAGGCCTAACCTTGTAACCAATAGTGTGGCGCACGAATACATTCATTAAAGCCTATTTTCTAGCCAGTGTAGTTGGCGTAATTTAACACTCATGTTGAACTTTTACCGTGTGTGTTCTGCTAAATAAGAACAGTGCGTTCCAAACTTCAAACTAAGTGTTTAACAGGTTATGGGCCCAGACACCCAACAATTGCGTAAATATCCACGTAATATTTCGTAAAAAGTGTCCGTCGGGTAATTCACAAATCCGTTTTGTGAATTCGTGTTAGGAAGCGACGTGATTCGCCATTTTTTTTATCGTTAGGTTCGCGCTATCAGCAAACATAGTGTGTTTGAGGTTATATAATTTGCGAGACCAAAATAGAAATAATGGCCGAAAAGTTTGACGTGGCACACATAAATAAGTTCGACGGTAATAATTATCACCAATGGAAATTTCAAATAAAATGTGCCCTAAGGGCAAAAGGAGTCTTTGATGTTGCAAAAGGCGCCATAGAAAAGCCGGCAATAGACAAAGTGAAGGAACTAGAAAAGTGGAACAAAGACGACGCAATTGCTATGTTTACACTCACTACAGCTATGGAACTATCACAGATCACATTAGTTGAAAATTGTGATTCGTCCAAAGAAATGCTAGAGAAATTAGACTCTATCTTTGAGCAGAAATCAGAAATGAACAAAATGCTAGTCCACGAACGCTTTCATCAGTACAAGATGGACGCCAACGACTCCATTGCTCAGCATATTGCCAAGATAGAAAATCTCGCGCGACATGTGAGAGAGACTGGTGAAACACTCAGTAATGTTACTATAATGACCAAAATTCTTGGTAGTCTACCTCCCAAATTTAGAAACTTCAGACAAGCTTGGCTTTCACTAGACGAGGCTAGACAGACAATCCCAAATATGACGGCACGCCTGTTGGATGAAGAGGCTAGTCTCACATCAACTGAACAATCGGAAAGTGCATTTTTATCTTCAACAAATTTGAAAAGCGATTTTAAAAGTTCTAATAATTCTCAAAAGTCCAATCAAAAACAAAGGAATAGATCAGGAAAACCAAGGGTAACTTGCTATAATTGCCAAAGAAAAGGACATTACGCAAGTGACTGTCGTGCACCTAAGAAACCCCGAGAAAACGGACAGCAAAACACTCACAGTGACCGTTCTCAACAGGGTCATTTTTCAGCATTCAGTGCAGAGCAGCAGGATGTTATACTAAAGTCAGCAATCGCCACCGAAGATAATTGGACATTGGACAGCGGTGCTTCTGCACATATGACTAATCGTCGTGATTATTTTTCTAAATTTGAAGAGACTGTAGACAATACGAGTGTCGTGCTTGGAAACAACCAAGGTCTTTCTGTGAAGGGAAGAGGAAGCATTAAAATAAAGAAATTTATCAGAGGTAATTGGTATGACTCCATCATCACAAATGTGTTGTATATTCCTGAACTAAGAAAAAGTCTTTTCTCTGAAGGTGTGATAACTGAAAAAGGGATGAAGATCCTTAAGGAAGATAGATATGCAGAAATTTACGAAAACGGGGAGCTAGTAGCAAGCGCGGTCCGTGAAACCAACAATCTGTATCGAATGTTATTCCGCACAGTGATCCCACATCAAGAAGTAGGCCTAAATTTCACCGCAAGTGGAAGTCTAAAATTGTGGCACGAGAGACTCGGACACATAAATAAGAGAACTCTGCGTGAAATGGTCACCAAAGGCTTGGTCGAAGGTGTAAATATTAATGACCTTGAAGATTTCTTCTGTGAGTCGTGTCAGTATGGTAAACAGCACAGGTTACCATTTTCGCCCTCAAAGCATGCCAAGGCCAAACCAGGCGAACTCATTTACAGTGACGTGTGTGGTCCAATGTCAACACCATCAGTTCAGGGTGCTAAATATTTTGTATTATTTAAGGATGACTGTTCAGGCTATCGTGTTGTATTTTTCATTAAGCACAAAGCGGATGTTGTTGTGTGTTTCAAAGATTTTGCAAACATGATAAAGAATAAATATGAATATTCTATTAAGACCCTACATACTGACAATGGGACAGAATACTGTAATCAGGAAATGAAAGAGTATATGTCAAAACATGGAATTGAGTTTGAAACAACGGCACCTTATACTCCTGAGCAAAATGGTAGAGCCGAACGTGACATGAGAACCATAATGGAAAGTGCACGTTCAATGTTATATGCAAAGGATATGCCAACATATTTATGGGCAGAGGCAGTAAACACAGCTGTTTATATTCTAAACAGGACTCCAACCTCTCAAGCACCAAACTCGACACCCTATGAAATATGGAGTGGAAAAAGGCCTGTAATGTCACATTTAAGAATCTTTGGAAGTGAGGCATACATGCATGTACCAAAGGAACTGCGAAACAAACTGGCGCCAAAGAGCAAGAAACTCATCCTTGTGGGATATGATAGAAACTCAACCAACTATCGTTTGCTGGATCAAAGTACACAGAAAATTACAGTCTCAAGAAATGTGATTTTCAATGAAAATTCAAGTAGTTTCATTCCTAAAAGAAACACTGTAGTCCCAGTAGTGATAGAAAACACACATTCTGTTCAAAGAATTCAGCAGGAGGACGCAGGCCCTCAACATTCCGAACAGAACGACGAAGAACCCAGGCACATTAAAGCAAATTACGAGCTGCGACCAAGAGATGTCATCAGGCCTCCCAAACGCTATGAAGCTAACCTAGTGGAAATAGATGTACCTCAGACCTATGAGGAAGCAATGAAGAGTCCTGATGCAGGGCAGTGGACTGAAGCAATCAAAGAAGAACTGGAAGCACTGGAAAAGAACAACACTTGGGTGCTAGTATCACTACCTCCTGGTAAAAATCCAATAGGTTCAAAATGGGTTTTCAAAGTAAAACGCACCGGAGACGGAAACATTTCACGATATAAATCAAGACTGTGCGCTAAAGGTTTTGCACAGAAAGAAGGGGTCGACTATAATGACACATACTCTCCCACAACACGGTATGACTCTATACGAGTCCTACTCGCTATCGCAGCTCAACAAAACTATGAGATAATGCAGTTTGATGTGAAAACAGCATTTTTATATGGTGAACTCAAAGAAGATATCTACATGCTTCCACCAGATGGAATCAATATAGACCAAAACCTTGTCTGCAAATTAAGAAAGTCACTATATGGCCTCAAACAATCATCGCGTTGCTGGAACGAAAAGTTTGATGGTTTCCTGAAAATGTTTGGATTCTGCCAAAGTACTGCAGATAAATGTGTTTATCGAGGGGATTTCAATAAATCGAAGGTTCTGCTTGCGTTATATGTTGATGACGGGCTGATCATGGCTGATAACAAAATGGCACTACAACTCGTACTCGATAAACTGAAGACAACCTTCGAAGTCACAATCGGTGAACCAAATTACTTTGTGGGTCTGGAAATAAAACGAAATAATGTGAACGGATCAATATTTCTACATCAAGCCAACTATATCAAACAAATAATCAAGAGATTCAATCTTGAAGACTCCAAGCCAATCAGTGTGCCTGCTGATCCACACACTCACTTGAGTTCAAACATAGGGGAAAATGAAGAAATAAAAGTACCCTATCGAGAAGCTGTTGGCAGCTTAATGTTTGCTGCAATAGTTAGTCGGCCAGACATTATGTACGCAGTTGGAAACGTGAGTAGATATTTGGCAAACTATGGACCAAGTCATTGGAATGCAGTCAAACGCATCTTAAAATATCTAAAAGACACATCCAGCTATGGCATTGAATTCACAAGGAGTGAGAATCCACCCCCATTAATTGGCTTCTCGGACTCTGACTTCGCAAACGATTTGGACACCCGACGCTCCACAACTGGATACCTCTTTCAATTGAGTAATGGTCCTATAACATGGGCTAGTCAACGTCAACAAACCGTTTCCCTTTCCACTACCGAAGCTGAGTACATTGCTGCATCAACTGCGGCCAAAGAAGTCATCTGGCTTAGACGTCTTCTACTTGACATTGGGGAAACAGTGGGAGAGGCCACAGTTCTAGCGGTTGATAATCAGAGTGCAATGCGCCTTGTGCGAAACCCAGAGTTCCACAAGAGAACCAAACACATAGACATACGTTACCACTTCATACGTGAGAAATATGAGAACGGTGAGATTGACATCAAGCATGTACCCTCTGAAGACCAGTTAGCAGATATACTAACCAAACCTCTTCCACGTGATCGTTTTCAGACACTCCGTGGTGCAATTGGAATGACAAGACTGGAGAGCTCTTAAATGCTTCTCATTGACATTGATATGTATATAAAGCTGTTTATTATTTTTGTTTTGTTTTTGAAGCTAATTAGTAACTATACTTAAATAAGCCATATTTCTAACCATTTGCAAGACTGTAAACAAGCATTCATTTAGTGAGAGTGTCAAAACATGTTTAAAATATCATGCTTGTTTAGGCCTAACCTTGTAACCAATAGTGTGGCGCACAAATACATTCATTAAAGCCTATTTTCTAGCCAGTGTAGTTGGCGTCATGTAACACTCATGTTGAACTTTTACCGTGTGCGTTCTGCTAAATAAGAACAGTGCGTTCCAAACTTCAAACTAAGTGTTTAACATAGGCCATCAGATGAGTCATCGTATTCAGGTTCAATATCATCTTAAATAAACAAATTATTCTTTAATTTTATGTTTTTTCTTTGATATGTTTCTTTTTTCCTTGTATTTCCTGATTTCTTCCTTTATTGGTGTATCCGTAGCTATCATACTTTTTACTTTTTTTCCTTATTACCTGATTTTTTATTACTATTAGGAGTGTATTTTAGATCTTCTCTTACTTCTTCAGGAGAAACAGTAAAAAACTGGTTTGCTGAAGTCTAACAGAGGATGTTGTTAGACTGGGTTCACATTGAAGTGAAGGCTAACTGAGGATGTCATTGAAACGGGTTCAGTGATGGTTGAGTTTAATTGGGGTGAAGAATTACGGAAGATGTCATTGAAATGGGATCAATGGTATGTTCACAGTGGGATAGCCATGTTCTTGAATATTATTTTCAGAATTTTGAACTATACGGTCAGGGCGTGTTCTATAAGTAACTGGACTTGACATGGAATCAGTATCTGTGAAAATTTGGTCGTCAAATGGAAGTATTCCTGACCTCTTAAATCCAGCTGTTGTATTTTTTGGTGTCATCGCCTTTAAATGAGCTTCTCCATAAATAGTTAAATTTTGGCCGGGTTGTCTGATCATCCAAGAGGACACAGCAACATTGGGCTGTGGTGTAAGGCCCCAAAACCCCAACATCAAGCGGTTGTAATTTTGCAGATGAATGGGGTTGTATAGCTAAAACTGTAACACCATTATTTTTTGCTAAATCTAGAACTTCAATTGAGAGATGACTCTCATGATTGTCATAAATTAGTAAACTAGTACGGTTTTTAGAAATATGAGAATATTTAATAAAATGCTTCATAGTTTCTATAAATAATTCACAGGTCATCCACCCACATACAGTTGCTAGGTCCAAGGAACCTGCTGGTGCACCTGTGTTCATGTGCTTCTCGAAATGCACTATGGTAAATATAATTACTTGAGTCAAAGCATTGCCTGCTGCATTTAAGAAGCAGCACGTAGTAAAGTGAACCCCTTTTTCTCCACTTGTTGCAACATCTATTTATTTTTAAAACCCTTTTCAGCAATTACTTTTTGAAACCTTTGAACAGTTGAAGGGCTGGTTTCCTTTAAATTGAACACTCTTGTTCCGTCTGAAAAATAGTCAGAATGAGAATAAACATCCCTTAATTTTTTTTTTAATGTTAGCGGTGTACTTATAAAAAGCTGTCGCTCGGGCTAAGCTGTAACCCTCATATGTCCTAAGAGATTGTCTGGGATGCCGGTGCATAAACCCATAAAACCATTCAATACCATGACTTATTATTATAATCCCAGGTTTTTGGATATTTTATATTATTTTCAGCTGCCAATTCATGATCAAGCTTATAACAATCAGATATAGGTAGCCCACAGAACATATTGGAGCAAGTAACTATATATGATGCTAGAATTTCCTCTTGCTCATCTGTAAAAAAAATATATTTACTGAATGATTTGGTTTTATTCTAACAGGTTGAACTGGAGAAGCCTTCTGTTTCGTCACACATCAACTTAAATTTGAAAACTTAATTTCTTTTTTGCCGCTGCATTTCGCAGACTGAGACCTGATAAAACTAACTATACAGCCTCTTTCATTACTTCCTCAGAGAAACTGCCAATTTCAGTTTTTCTTTTAGGATTACGAGGCATTTTAATTCCAATCTGTAGTTTAAGAAATCGAATATATTAATGTTAGAATTACTGGTATTTATTGTTATTTTATCATTGGGGAACAGTGAGACAGTAGCTGTGCTGTCTCACTGTTCCCCAGCATGACTTTTCTCACTGTTACCCAAAGTGGTTTGTCCTTTTTTTTTTTATCAAGAAGAGAATATAGCCTGCAAATATATTTGGTAAACGAAACCATGGTTCTGATAGAAAAAACTAGTTGCTAAGAGGTGGAATAGTTATATTGACAATACATGTAAATAAATAATAAAAACTGTAAAATAGAGAAAAATTACTTTGGTTATCTTTAAAATAGCAAATTTAATAAAACACACATTAAACTATTATAATACTTAACAAACACGATATGGTGGAAACTCACTAGTACATCATTTGAACACTGCATAGCACTACTTCCCAGACATTCAAAATAGTCTGTTAGTTGACTTGTCTCACTGTCCCCCTCCCTCCCTTAGGCCTAACTTAGATAGGTACCGTGTAGTTTAAAATATAAGCATTAATAATTATTACTTGAGGAACATAGAAAATTAAATAAAACACTATTCTTATTTTAATGATACTTGAATTTTACTGATGAAAGATTTTTTAAAAACCATTATTGTTTCCAATTTTGTTTTTGAACTCTTCATAAGAGTACACTAAACTACATCTGGTTATAATAATTACTTTTAATGTTTCTACGCTCAGTTGTGTTTTATCTGTGCTCCATAAATTATTATTATTATTATTATTATGAAAAAAAAATCTTTCTGTGGCTGCATTTGTTCTTGGAAGGCAATGTTTCAAAAGGAACATTGCTGCTTGAAAAATATTTGAAAATTTCAATCCACTATCAATTTCAGTTTTTTTTTCTGCGTTCCATTCTAAAAGTTTATCATTGAGACTTGAGATACGAAGTCTCATCAAACAGATAATTTTCCACTGATGACTAACTTGTATTGAGATATTTAATCGCATATCCATTGTTTTTTCCAACGTCGTTCCACTGAACTTTACTTTTCAAACCAAGCCATTTCAAATGTTTAGTTTCATCAAACTGTTTTCCCACAGCTCCATATAGGAAACGCAATTTTTATAAAATTTCATAATGTGGTGAAGAAACCATTTTCTTTTGTTGTCCCCCTTGTTAACGTTACCACCCACTCTACTACCTCTTAGCTACGGCCACACTAGACTAAAAGGAAAGTAGGGGTAAGCTACAAAAAAAATATAAAGAAGAAAGACATCAGCAAAAATTTGGTAACAATATGAATGTTTTATTTAATATACGAGTAATAACAATTTAAACAATAATTTACATGTCATCAAAAATCCATCAGGGGTTGTGTTGAAAATCATATTAAACAAATGCGCAGTACTATCATGCGAATGTTTCCAAACATGAAACATGTTCTTAAGTCAACTAGGTCAGTCTGGAAGAGACAACCACTCGATCCAACAACACAATTTCAGTTTCACAACAGTAAATATTGACAAAACAACCTAAAGTGTTGACTATCCGAGCAAATTACTTTATAAATGTCTAGTCAGATATTTATTGACTACAAAACAGGGGTGGCTAGTCCCTTAGGCGCGGAGGCGCGCGCCCCCCACCCCCACGAATTCCCAGTTCTTTTTAAAGTTATTATTCGCACTCTCACGACAATTTTATCTTGCCATAATAGTTTCAAGGAAAATATGTTTTTGGTTTAAGTAATAGCAGGCAATGTTTTTAAAATGGCATGCGGTTGGATGCGAGGCGGTCAGCGCCTGACATTGTGAAACCAAACCTTCTCTCCCCTTAACCCATTGTCTCCATCCTGCTATAGCTAGCTAGCATGGCTTATTCTTCTTTTGAAGGTGCACTCCCTTACGCGCCCTAATATTGAAAGCTTGTGAAATGTGTATAGCGTGAACCAGCAATAGTTGTTGTCAGACATCCTGCGTGCTCCTGCATCTTGAGGATGTGTGTGGCGTGTGTGTTTATAATAATATTATGTAGGGTTATTTTAGGATAATGATTATTTGAATTATATGTTTTAATATTTTTTGTAACTAGGCTTAATATCAATAGTTCAATTCAGGTGCTTAAGACAACGAATATTGCAAGATTAACGCTTGATCAAAAAAAGAAAATTAAAATCATTAAGTAGGCCATGTCCTGAATTTTGTATGGAACATAGTGAAAAAAAGAAAAATGAAAATCGAGTTTTTAAAAGATAGCTCAAATCCAAAGATGCATACCAAAAAAATGGCTGGATTCGCGGCTGTGATGTGGACAAATCTTTGTACTGTTTCCCGTGTATTTTGTTTTCTCCCTGAAAGAGTGGTGAATGCTTGTGGATAGTAAAGGGCGTAAATGATATAAAACATTTAACAGAGAAAATTAAGAAACACGAAGTATCTGTGAATCACGTGAATAGTGTCGTTGATCTTTCTTTGCTAGGCAAAGTAAACATATCGTCTAGTCTAGACTCACAATACAGAGAAAACGTTAAAAAACACAATACTCACGTTGACAAAAATAGGCACATATTATAAAGGTTGATTTCATATGTTTAATTCTGTGGTATTTTTGAATTAAGTCTCAGAGGGCATGACGAATCAGCATCATCTACAAATCCTGGTGTCTACAAAGGTTTAATTAATTATACTTCTGAGCTGGATTCTGCAATGAAATACCATTTAGAATCAGCCACCGTATTCAAAGGAACATAGAAAATAATACAAAATGACATACTGGACTGCATGCTTAATGTAGGTAGGGAGGACATATAAAAGCAGATACGTGATTATGAATTTGTAGCCATTGAATGTGATGAGACAACTGATGTAACGAACCATTGTCATATGGTATTAGTTTTTAGGTGTGTGTTTGAGGGGTTGGCTTGTGAGAGGTTTTTTTTTATTCCTGAAGGATGATGTGCAAGCACCTCAGCAAAATGCATAATGGACAACATCAAACCTCTTCTAGACACTTCAAAGGGAAGATTAATAACACAGGCGTATGATGGTGCTAATGTTATGAGTAGCTATGTTGGGGGTGTACAGTCCAAGATTAGAGAAACTGTAGCATATCAATCAGACAGATTGGACAGCTACAATGAAATATCAATATTTTAATAATTTACGAAATAAAGAAACAATGTTAACATATTAAAAAAAGTAATCTAACTAAATGTTTATTTTCGCTGACTAGATGCAGTCAAATAAAATTACGTATCTCCCTAAATTGAAACACGTGGTTGTTCAAAAATATTGTCTTTTGATAAAAACTGTAGTGGATGTCAGGGAAGAGGATTGATATTATCATATTTATGAATGGATACTTTCACGCATACCCTTTTCTATTGGATGATGTCGAATAAAGTTACATACGCTTGCCATGCTGTCTACAAGAAAATATAGTAAAGGACGTCTATATCACAAATTTTCATAAAAATAATAGCTAAGCCTAAATAATATAATCAAACCAGATATATTTAAATAAAAGATGCTTTAGTATCTACTCGCCATTTCAAGATGTTCTTGGATTTATTTGCCACAGGCGGGAAAAGAAAAATTATTCAATAATGGCTTCCACACGCACTATCGTAACTACATCTAACGAAAAAAGAAGTGTATATGAAGATCGACACACTGACCCACTCCGTGTCAGAGAAGACTGGCAGCAATCCAAGGAACCATGTTTTCCTCATCCCTGCAAGTGTCGGTCCCTGGTTCACTTCTCTTTTCCCCCACCTTCATCTGTCTTTCTCCTTTTCTATATTCCTGAGTTTATCACTCTTTTTGCTTTGTTCCGTTCGTATCAGATTTGGGACTATATATAGGGCTGCTCCCAGGCTCACATCATACCCGTTTACTACGAACCAGCGTCGAAGGAGGAACTTCTACAACGTCACATAGTGAAGAAAACGACAACCATTGAGTATTGGCCGTCAGATCCACCACCAGCCTGGCCAGGACGTCTTACTACGAGTACTTGAGTATCCTGAAAAACGTCATCAAGTCCTTATGACTTAAAGTCTAGTTTGTTCAAAAAACTAGACAATGTAGATCTAGACATTTTTATATTTTCTGTCGAAGCATATTTTTGTTAATTTAGTATCATGTCGAATGGAGAGTAAGTTCATTTCAAGTCTTGTTGACTTCAAGACGGAAGAGTTTCAATTAATTTGTTAAATATCGTGTCCTGCAGTCTGAAGGATAAATCCCATTTTATTGACTTAGTTAATCAGTCCTTATGATGCAGTTTTTACATTATGAGCCTTTGGCTCAGAAAGTAGTAATGTCTTAGTCATAGACTTGCTAAATTCCACAAGTTCCATTAATTCATTTTGAGCCAATGTTTCTCATGACGCCGTGTACGTCGTGTGCATCTGTTTAATATTTGGATGGCTACAACCAGGCTGTCTGTCTTGTATTCCATATCACAGTTGAGTTGATGGAAATCTTTATTTTGGGTTGGTCAAGTAGTCACGCTTCTCGTGTGGTATTATCTTCGGTGAGCAAACCAGGGAACTGCAATAGAGTTAATGTGGGGGTTCGTGCAAATAATAACCTTTTTTTCTTTGCCAGTTGTTTGTCTCTTATTGTTTTTGTGTTGCTCATAGTGTAATTGCTATTAGAATTTTATGTACTATTGAATGCTCTGGCAGTACCTAATGGGAAAGAGACCAGCCATGGTACTAGTATGTGGACACCTGTTTATTAGCCATCGACCTCTGTTATCTACAGACCTTTCTGTTGTTTATCATTATCCGAAATGTTTAAAGGATAGTATATTAAAACCCAATCAAGCAAAACTGATCAAAATTTATATGTATATCTTGTTCAATACCTTTATTTAATAACTGTTTAATGGTTCTCTCCTTTAGAAAACTTCTACCTGTAGCCTGACGCCTGCACAGCCCTTGTAGATACAGTCAAAGCCACCATAATTCACAAAGTCTTATTGTCTGTATCAAGCTTCTAACGTATAACCTTTAATGTTATTGTAATCTTTACTTTTATTATTTCTGTTTTTTAATAAAACTATTTATTGTTCAACTTAATTCTTTTTCAATATAAATTGTATAACTTGTAGTAGGAACAATGCCTCAAAACATACCCATTTGCCTATTTTGTACATTGCTACGCTCATAAGCTAAATTTGATATAGGAAAAAGCAACCAGTGCAAACAGCAAAGTTCAAGTTTTTTCCCAAACCTTTCTGCCATTCCCGCATTTTGTTTCGCACTCATCTCTACGATCTGACATTTTGGAGCAAGTTGTACAAGTCAGACTACCCAGAGTTGCTACAACAAGATGGAACTACAACATTCGAACTGTTAACGTTGTGTACGAAAATAGAGGAATGCTTCGAAGTTCTTGAGGAAAAGTGCACAAACAAACTTATTGTTAACGAGGCGAGTAGCCACAGAAGAGCTTTTCAGGACTCTAATTTCATGTTCTGGCTAACTCTTTTTCCACAAAATTTTACCTCATGTGGATATATTGTACCAACAACTACAAACCAGGAACAGGCCCAGGGTAATGTGGCAAAATGACATTTTCATTTTTGAAAATGAGATGTAGAAAGAAAGGGGGCAAGTGAATGAAATAAAGAAACAAATAAATGAAGAGTTCCCTGAACAACCAAGAAAAAGGAAAAGTAATTTTGAATGTAGCACCAGAGTGGGGATGCTAAAGAAGTGTGTGATGTCATTACAACTAGTGAAAAAGACAAATTCGCTTTTACTGGTCATTTGGAGGCAGCTTCTTTGTTATGTAATGAGTCATTTCCCCAATTTTCTACTTGCTTTCCTGAAGAAAAACTCACGCGAGTAATCCAACCTTACCATTTCTTAGAAAAAGAAAAACTCCGGTCTGAATGGGGACTTTTATACAGACGACAGGACTTTGACATTAAAGGAGCAATACAACTATTGAACTTCATGGAGAAAAATAACATTATTTCAGTTTTCTGTGAGGTGACGAAGCTTCTAAAAATTATCATAACAACCCCAATGACGACTGCTGAATCTGAACGTTGCTTTTCAACACTGAAAAGAATAATGACTTTACTAAGGAATACAACAACAAATGACAGACTTGATGATCTAGCGATGGTAGCCTTCAACAAGGAACTTATCACACAAATGAAGGACTTTGACGACAGAGTTATGGAAAAGTTCATTAACTAGAGAGGCGTATGGACTTTGTGTATAAATAATTTATTTGTTTATTGCGTTCTAAGTCATTTCTCGCAAGTGTAAATAATGTAAATATTCTGTATCCTACATATTAATATTGTGAAGACATTGAACCTACATACCTATATATTTATGCACATTACACAGATGCAGAGTTTCTACAACACATCCACGTTCTTTGGGGTGAGTTTATTATTTTTATCTTTGCATGTTGTTTGTGATATTGATTTTTGAGTTTAACTAAATGAATATTTATCAAAACAAATTCTGAAATTTGTGTCTTATTTTAAATATATTATTTAGAAATAATTTATGAACTAAACCGGCTGCGCCCTCCAGCTCCTAAAGTGACAAGCCGCCTCTGCTACAAAAAGAAAAGAGCCTAATGGGCACCTTTGAAATTGGTATGAAAGTTGTCTGCTACGCTACATTGAATATAGACAAAATAAAAAATAAAAAAGGGAAGTTAAATTTAATATCTTACGGATATTTCGGGGAACACAAGAGTATGGCTTACATATCATAGGTCAAACTCCCGCGGGACTATTAAATGTTGACACAACTACGGACATTAACAAGATCCATAGGTGTTAATAAAAATTATATAACATACAAAATAAGTCTAAATAAACCACAATTAAATCCAATTAAATAATTTGGAAAATATTCAAAGTCAAAATCAATCCATCAGCAAAATTTTACGTTACTTTACCAAACAGTTCAAAATAAGAAAACATCGTCAAAAGATAAGTTTATATTAACAGCTAAATTCAAACAATTCAAATAAAATACTTCTAGCAAAGATTAGTTAAAAAATATGGCAATCTGATATATTCAGTTACCTCACTGACACTAGCGCCTAATTGACGGCAAAAATAATTAAGGTGTAATTTTAGCAAATATTTTACGTTGACTATTCAGGTTTATTCCAATAAATACGTTACTTTAATTTCAAAATTGAACAAGCCATAGTTCAAGTCTATTAAAATAATATCAATGAAATAAATATATAAATAATACGAAAACATCCTGAAAATGTCCAAGTCTAGGACCGGCGTCTAATACGATATCTTAGGACATTACTTCTCCTGAAGGCGTCCAATTTAATAGTAAAATCGTCTTCAGAATCACCGAGCTTAAATAGTGTTTATAGTCGTCTGGGGTTGAAAAGGGGGGGAGGGGAGATTGTCCATTTACGTCGGTGACGTCCCATCGGCCACTTCGATGGATGAAAATCAGCACGTACATAATCGATCAAGCTTGTATTGGCTGGCCTCTCTTCATCACGTCCGCCAGTGTTGACAAAATATCTTTTTGACCAGAGCACCAGTGACCAACACACAACACGCGGTGTCTTGGTGGTGGATTCCGTCTTGCCCTCAGGGTGGCAGGTTAGTCGTAATTCCGGTACTGTTGTGAGCGTCATTCCTGAGTTCCATCAGAATCACTCGTACGCTTGGAACATCAGATGCAGCTACACCAAGGCTCGTTCGTCCCACTCTTCGGTTTAGGACGTGGCGAGTACAGTCCAGTCTTTAAGGTTGTTCTAGCCAGAAGATACAAAGGGCAAGTACATGAACATTTTATTGATTGCAGGGAGTTTATTCTTGTTTGATGTGGCTTAATATTGTAGACGGATTCTACATTGGACTACAATAGAGAAGCTTACTCTTGCAGGAAGTTTATTAATATTGCGGTTTCATACGGAGTGGGTAGTATGACTTGAAGATTAGTATGTGAGGTAGTATGATGTAACATCACTAAATGGTATATTAACATTATTGGTCAACATTATGTTTAATGTCGGTGGAACGAATTGACAAGGCATTCTTTCTCTATATATAACAATCAATTTGTCAATCTCGTCAGAAATTTCCATAATTGTCTTTCTCCTTCAATTCTGTTCACCACACTATGAAAAACTGAAGCCTATTTATGCAAAAAAATACAATAAAAACTCTGATTTCTCATTGTTAAAACAAAATTCCAAACTTGTTGGATATTTTTCACAGGAAAGAAAATATTACTTCAATGGAACACGAAGTGGGCTGAACTTGAAACCGAAAGATATAGGAATAAGCTTTAAACGTGACTAAACGTGACTTGCGTCCCTGCTGATATGAAGCAAGAAGGGACCTTCAGGGATAAGCAAAAAGTGTCGAGACTTTACTAATGTCAATATTTTCATTCCCATACCAATACAAATGTTGTAATAAACCAGTTGAGCATACAATGATTAATATCATTGTTGTAATTTTATACACTTGGTATAGTGGTATTGTTACGCCGCGAACTAAAGCTATCGTCCTAAATCTGTGTTCTCTGTGACCTTACACCGATCTGTCAGCGTTCATTGGTCCGCTGACTGGCCGGGAAGCCCTCCGATACGCGGGACTTGGCGAGGCCGAGGGTTGTTGTGGACATGACCAAGGACGAGCGAAACTCTGCTTTAGTTCGGATACTAAACAATCCGACTTTAGAAAGAAGTGATTTCAAGCGTGTAGGTAAAGCGGTTCTCACCACAGTATCACATTTTTTTTAAATTGTTGGTGGGACCCGCTCTAAGAGATAGATATTCAAACTGTTCACTTGTTGATCTGACATGGCTTTTATAGCTATGTTCGTCTTCTTCCTCAACGTCACGAGGAACATTAACAGACGCACCCAATGCTTCGCGACCGAGAACCCATTTTCGAGCTCAAGTTTTCTTCTTCGCTTCATGCGAGTGATTTTTTTTATGGAATTCCAGCTCCTGCGACAGCTCCGATACCCCTCAATACGAGATCGGCCATCTTTAAAACTGTGGACATCTCTCTCCAGGCAGTTGCTCGTGTCGACGCGGCGTAACAATACCACTATACCAAGTGTATAAAATTACAACAATGATATTAATCATTGTATGCTCAACTGGTTGATTACAACATTTGTATTGGTATGGGAATGAAAATATTGATCATATCAGCAGGGACGCAAGTCACGTTTATCCACGTTTATTCACGTTTATCACAAATTAAAGCTTATTCCTATATCTTTCGGTTTCAAATTCAGCCCACTTCGGTGAGCAAATGGTTTAAGTTGTCACTCTCGTGTTAGACTGTCCTGCTGATTCAGGGGAGATCAGGGTTCGAAGCCACATCGGTAGTACTGAGGGTGGGTTTTTCCTTAAGTGTTTGTCCACTATCCCTCTCCCTACGCAAATGCAGTGTAGCAATTATTGCTACAAGGTATCTTAAAGTGGGTTAGTCAATCAAAACAGCACTTACCCAATTTCACCAACCGGAAGAGCGCGCGGAAAAGAACGTCCACACACGATAACAACATTGAAACATCTAAGAGCGATGATCCTAGTGCTACATTTTGCCACTATGCACCACCACCTGTCTCAATAACAACATGGACGTCTAG
>CABFVX010005425.1:0-51215 GCA_902151425.1 Timema shepardi
AGCAGGTAAAAGGAACAGGTCCAGTGGTGGAGCAGTAACAGATTGCTCCTGCTCCACTAAAGGAGCAGTTTTTCCCATCCCTAATTGCCACACGTATAAGTAAATTAAGATTTATATTTTTTTAATGATAGTTTGGACCATTAGTCACAAGATGGTGCTACAACCGTCTATTTTTTTTAAATTGGCGCTTGGTCTCCTATTGCATAGCTCGGTCCAATTGAAGAACTGTAGCAACCTATTGGCTTTTAATTGAACTAAACAAGTAATTCGAGATGTTTCTCTACTTTGAGGATTTGAATTAATTCTAATAATAATGATAATATTGTATATATTCTAACTTTAAATCTATTTTTACCTTATGAGATGCCTATCTATTACAGAATTTATCTTAAAATACTATTCAACAAATATTTCGAATTATTTGTAACGGTTCACGGATTAAATTATACCACTCTAGTCAAACACAAAGTGTTGTTATTGATAACTCTTAAATATGTTATTATTGACGACTGTTAAATGTAAGTACCTTATTATATGAACATTGAAGTATATTTTTACTAAAGATATTTTAATTATTTTTTTCTACATTTATACATTCATATAATGGGCAATAATAATCAATTTAAAGGTTGACTTTTTTTATCCGTCATCTTGTGGTAAATGGTTGTACTATACCCGGTGCTACAACATGGAATGCTAGTAATTATTAAAGTGATTATTGATAAGTGCAATGTGTTAATTTAACTTTTTGAAAAGGAATTATAGATCAAAGCTTCTGCTTAAGTGCAAGAGGACTTTGATGGATCCAACGATTGGTTGGTTTCAACCCGAACAGGAAGGACCAGCCAAAGATCTCTGGACACGCATTTGGGAAGCCCAAAAAGGGCTTGACAAGATGAATATAAGTGATTCTAGTGCGGGTATCGGTTCCAAAGGAAATGAACACATTCCTTCTGACAATGTTACGAACAGTGAAAATCAGCAAAATCGTACTGTTACGAACTGCAACATGTATTATAATCGTACACGAAGAAAAAGAGAAAATCCGGCTAGCACGTACGAAATGAACACTAACCATGTGTCTTTAATCGGCGAACACGGTGGTTGTCCATGGAGAGATCCCAACAAAAAATATTCCCACGGCATTATTGGGTATGTTAATTGGTTTAAATGTTACCTTCATAGTTGATTAATCATAATATGATAGGTTTAAGACTTAGGCTAGTTAATTTTGACTATCATGGGTTTGACAGTCCTATGATAGGAAAATTCTAGGATTGTACACTTCTTTTGAATGTCAGAAATATTATTTCTTTGTTTAATAACAACAAATATGCTAACATTGCATTATTCACAATCAACACCAAGAGTGACACACAGCCTTCAGTTGGCCTAATAGACCTACCTCTCAATAGCAAGACTAATAATTATTTTGAAGATTTTCCAGTATAAAATAGTTAATAATGTAACATGAACCTAAAAAATCGTGAAAGTACAGGGATTTCTTTATGTGGAAAAAACATTAAAAGCTCCAGGAATTTCACAAAAAAAAACCTATTAAATTACTGGAATATGTGTATAGTGGAAAATTAAACATTTAGATTTAAATATAAAAATTAAACTTAATTTAAAAATCGATCACACTGACTTGTGTCAAAGAGAGATTCTTTAATTTGTTTAGTAATATTATTTCATGTTATTACAAATACAACTTTTTTTTATCATCTGTACACACAAAAATATTAGGATATTAAGAAATTTCCATTTATAACAAAATTAATGTTTTAAACTAATAACAGTAACCTAGGTCTAGATATTTTAACAAATTAGGGAAATTACAATATTTTAGTGCAAGATATTTCCAGATCCTGGAATTTCATAATATGTGTTGATGTCTGGAAAGTTAGATTTTGTTTGGTTGGTATAGCCTACAATAATAAAAATTGTTAACTATTGCACATTAAAATACTTTAGGTACAATGTTAACACAAATTGAGGATGAAACCCAATAACTACCTTTTAGGCCAATTTATTTTTTAGCGTCCCTTACTTCCAATACAAGTTATGCGTTTATGTATTAATTATGCTAATGATCTAGGGATTAGGAAGGCTATATTTATAGGATCTGTACCTGCATTTGTGTAGAGGAAGAGTGGGAAATCATTTTGGAAAAACCACCTTTATTACACCCAATCAAAATTCAAGCCTTGATCTCCTTGTCATCTGCAGTCTATAGTGTATTGTATGTGTTGGGTCTCAAACCATCGGCCACGAAGCAGTTTTCAGGCAAAAAAACCCAACCCAATGAAAATCATTAAATTTATACTCTTCCCCCATTAGGGCTACAATCACAAAAATGTGAGGAATCTATTGCTATATGGTAATAATTTAATATTAAAAAAAATTCATCTCTGATTATTGAACAATTCAAAACCAAACTAACATAAAGTCCTCATCTTGTAACAACTTTCAGCAACAAATATTGTTGAAAAATCTGTAACATTGCGAGATTAAAGCTTTACATCCAGCCTAATATAGAGCAAATTAATAGAGCAACTTGAGCTCTGACACCACTAGAACAGTTATGATAAAGATACATTAGAAATCTGTAAATGTATATTCTCGAAAAATGTCCTTTGGGTAGCACTCAATGTACTAACATTATTTCCATTACAATTTCAAATCCAGGCCTCAGAGTCTACCCCTGATTAAACCAAACCGTGATGGCAAACACCCTCTACAGCCAATATGCGATGATGCAAATTTTTAACCTGGTTAATTCACAAAACTTTTTGACAGGTTGAAAGTAGCTCTAAGACTAAATGAGCTTGGTGACTACTGGCTTAGACCAGTGGTTCTTAACCTAGCAGCCCCCTAAATATTCTAAAATATTTTCATGGCCCCCTAGTTTTTACCCTTAACATAATCATTAAGATGTATTCTAAAATAGTGGCTTTATTTACTAATTATAATAACAAACAAATAAAAAAACAAATTAACTTACTTAAATGTATTTAATGGGACCTGTGCTGTTAACACTTTCCACTTATTTGTCTTTTTGTGTTTGATTTATATTACTTAATGCTATTCACATGCAGGAGTCGATTTGGAGTCGATTTCGCTCTTTTGTTTTAATACTTATCATTTTGGAAAATCCCTATTCACTCACCCATAAATAAGTAAAAACACAACCTGCCTCGGCGGTGTAGTTGAGCTCAACTGCTGAGGTTAGAGGTTCGAATCTCGGTCAGGTGAACAGGGGGCAGTTTTTCCTAAAATGGTTTTCCACTCTCCCTCGACGCAAATGCGGGTTCACTTCCTCTAATTCAACCTTCCCAATTCCTAATCCATTAGCGTAATTAGTACTTAAAGCGTACAACCTGAACGGGTAGTAAGACCCGGTGCTAAATATTATTATTAAGTAAAAACAAAAGGCAACCAATTTTGAATGGCGATGGTAAACAGGTGGTTTCTATTATCCATGCTTCCCCTCGCATACCCAGGAAAATTGAGTTTACTATACTTATATACTTACGATCATCGAATTCTTCCAAAACGTGAAATTTAAGATAATTGACTTCAATAATCAGCAAATAACATTTTAAAATTATTGTTTCAAGGCCCCCAAAAACCTTTCACAGCTCCCCCCCAACCCCCGGTTAAGTATCACTGGTTTAGATGATATGCTACAAGAGTGTTTGGTTCTTTAGATTTTTTTGTGATGTGTGTTAAAGCAACAAAGAATGTAGGAATAGTAATAATTTAATTGAAACATTTTCAAAAAACAGTTAACAGGTCTAAAATATTACCCCTTGTTA
This sequence comes from Timema shepardi, assembly GCA_902151425.1. Taxonomy (NCBI): domain Eukaryota; kingdom Metazoa; phylum Arthropoda; class Insecta; order Phasmatodea; family Timematidae; genus Timema; species Timema shepardi. The sequence continues at coordinate 3,819 of CABFVX010005425.1, forward strand.
GCAAACTTTGATATTGATGTGACAAGGCTTGTTACCATTATTATGATATCCTCTTGTTACCGCATTATGATAACCCCCTTTTTACCACACTGATTATACACCCTGTTACCACACTGATGACACCACTTGTTACAGTATAATGTGACCCCTTATTACTACACTATGATGTGACTGGGCTTGTTACCATATTAAGATGATAACCCCTTGTTACTACACTGTGATGATACCCCTTATTAACACACTATGATGTGACTGGGCTTGTTACCATATTAAGATGATAACCCCTTGTTACTACACTGTGATGATACCCCTTATTACCACACTATGAGTTGACTGGGCTTGTTACCATATTAAGATGATAACCCCTTGTTTCTACACTGTGTGGATACCCCTTATTACTACACTATGATGTGACTGGGCTTGTTACCATATTAAGATAACCCCTTGTTACCACACTGATTAACTTAACATAACATTCACTTAAAGTTAACATAACTTAAGAAAACAGATGTGTGATGACCATTCACCTAACTTAGTGTAACAACTTGAGTCACAAACATTTTCATTCTCGAGTATGATTTGTGATTTGTACTAGTTGTACAGTGACTATCTGTGAATGTTTACAGTTTTCAATCAATATTATAAATATCTATTACTAAACTTTCTTGATAAATTTAGCTTTCCTATTTTAATTTAACTATTTTGTTTCAATGCCTTATCTTTAGAACTTATGCTAAAGAGTAAACATTGGTCATAATACCAACAAATGAATTACTAAATAGCCCTGTTGACATTACTCGCATAGGGATTGGCTGGCTAGATCACATGATACCCTTCAATTAATGTTCACTTAAAGTAAAAGACCTCCCAGGATATCTCTCACATTAAATTAACTGCAAGTCAATGTTAAGTTAACTGCATCGTGGTCGCGTCCATTTAAACACACAAGGACATCTTTAACGTTAAGTTAACGCTAAGTTGAATCTGATCCCGGCATAAGGTCATTCCATGGTGACAGACTAACTTTCACACAGAATTTTATATCACCATTATGAATATTGAAGGAAAGCATAGGATTGAAAGTATATTTTTGAAAAATATCAATACTATCTAGGATTATTAAATGATTTTTGACAAAAAAATATTTTTTATTTACATTCTTAAAAAATTTTAAGGACTAACACAAAATAGACTTGATGTTTTAAGCAAAAATAAAATAAATCTTTGAAATGGTGAATCTATCTACTTAACAAACGGGACATTAATGAGTTATTCTTAAATTGAGAGACAAATAAGAAATCCAAAAATAAAAAAAAATAAAAAATTTAAGGAAAACGATGATTTATTGTATGATTACACAAAATTTATTAAAGAAGTAAGTAATAATACCATCAGAGCTTGATTTTACAATTTTATTATATGTTTTTAGTTTTACCTAAGTGGCTAACCAAGATCCATCACTTCACTAATGCTATTTCAGATGCACATAAATAATATAAAAAAAATTACTTTATTTTGAATTTATTGGAATTAGGATTTTGTAAGTGAAGAACTAAACAAACTTCATTGGTTAGTTGGGTTACAATATCCAAAGAAAGTTAAGACCTACATTTATAATTTTTTATTTATGTTTTGAGAAATAAGTGATTTTATTGTCATTAACGAAGTGACGCACGGCTGTTAGCAAAGTGATGTGTGGGCAAAAAACACTAGTGGGACGTTGTGGAGCGAAATTTGGCTAAATAAAAGTTACAGACCATTCCCTGTCGAATTAACATACTTTTTTACAACATTTCTCTACATTAAAATACAATACTTTGCCCAAAATTCAGCAAATTTAGAAAAATCAGTTTTAATGTTGGGAAATTTTGCCATGCTTATATACCTGTTACTTCAAGCTTATCAAAGATTTGTGTAAAAAACTTATTCAAAGTAATAACAGGAGGAACAGTGTTCATACAAACATTCTCAGACAAACTCCAAATGTCAGAAGTAATCGGTTATATAACCGCTGTTTATGACAAAAAATGGTGGCTGGCGTGTATTATGGAAAAGAACAAAGGAGATGACAAATTAAAAGTAACATTTCTACACCCTGCTGGACCTTTCTCATCATTTTCATATCCGAGGAAGCCAGATATTGTGGATATCATTGAAGGATGTTATTTGCAAAGTCGATCCTACAAATCCTAATGGAAGGATTTATGTAATAACTCCTGATGAGACTATGAAAAGTACACAGGCTGTGAACCAACTCTGACATTTAACTAAGTGTTATAACTACTTGAAATATTAAATTTAATGAAGCCTATGAGATCAATAGTACTTATTGTAAAAAAACTCTGCTTCACTTACTACATAAATGCTAACGTTCTTTAGAAATCCACCTTGTTTTAAAATAATTCTAGCTATGAACCCATTATCCTCCCATTTTTAAATTTTGACAGTCACTTAACATAAGTACAGACTATGCGCCGGATTTTTTGGAAATGTTTTGGTGACACACTTTTTCAGAAAATCAAAATCAAAATCTTGATTTTGAATTTTGAATTTTTTTTGCTATGACAATGCATGTTATTGGAAAGGGCTTAAGAAAATGACACCACTCCTACCTCTCTAGCTTAATTCGGAGAGCTGCTATGATGATTATAAAATAAACCACCCCTGCATTTTTGGCCATTTTTTGAAATCTTTACATAGCCATATTTTGAAAACCGATTGAGATATTTAAATAAAAATTGGTATTTTTCTTAGTCTTCATACACATTATCTTATAGCAAATTTGATCAAATTCTGAAATGGTCAGTTAAAATGAGTGTGTTGATTTGACACTGAATGACCCCTAGGCCTACACCTTAATTTTAAATGTACATTTTTATAAAAAACTAACAATTAAATAAGTTTTATGCTCTTTACTCTTCAAATACATTCTGAAAAAATCTGCGATTTAACTTAAATTAAATATTATTAACGCACACAAAAATGCCCATAAGCTTAGTAACTGAAAAAACACAAGTGCTATTGGTGCTATAAATTAGTCTTAAATTACAGATTGGCAAACATCTACAAATTTAACAAAGTTTTGGAATTTATAGGAAATATGATTTCCCTTAGAAACAATGTTTGGAGTTGGAAGAACTCCAACTATTTGATTAAGCCTATCTACATTGATTGGCCTTTTTCATGAAAATTCTATAGAAAGAAAAAATATTAATAGTCTAGTATTTCTAGAAGTGAAGAAAATAACTAAAATTATTTTCTTATTTGTTTTTCTCAAAGTAGTAGGCCTAAGCCTATTACATGAAATCATAAAGTAAAAATAAAAAGTTTCTAGTGATAGGCCTAATAAATCATGAAGCTTCAACCAAATAATTCCATTGCCGATGTTTTAAAAGGTTAATTTGAATAAAAATATTTGTAGCAACAGTAATTATCACAGTATTAAATAAATGGACAATTACATTGAACATTCTACTCTACTTATCTTATGAGGCTACATGACTATAATTAGTTCTGTCACCTAACTGACGTTAGCGATGCGTTGACACCATTTTGTTACTAAGCAATGTTACTGAAGTGAGCGTTAGCAAAGTGATGTCCTTGGCGGACATTGAGGTTAGTTCCTGTCTCCATTTACGTTCAACTGAACTTGCATTGGCTTAGTTATTTCAAAAGCTCCAAATGCTATTAACGTTAGTGAAATGATTTTCAATTAACATGTATACTCTATACAATTTGCCCACATTTTTGTATGTTGACCTAATAATATTAAATAAACTTTTTAACTAATGAAATAACAAGAACTAGTAAGTACAGGACAATAACACACTACGGCTAATGGGGAACAGCGGAGCATCCTGGAAGGTTTTATCACCAAATTCAAAATATTGTGTTTTTCCAGTGCATTACTTGGGCACAAACATCGATTAAAATGTCGAAACCCACGAATAATTTACTAAAATGGATTCTTCGAACAAAAATAACAGTATTACGGGAATATTTTACTGTGGCTATTGTTTTTTACTATAGTTCGTTATTTTTGTATAGAACTTAAAACTTTGAAATCCATAAGGGGGGACAGTTAGCGAGGTGATGAAAGGGATTTTTGATAATTGTTTGGTTTAATTTGTTTTTAATATCACCATATTTAATTATTTCTATCAAGCTTTATACACTTTTTATGACAAAAAAATGTTGCTTGTTTTAAAACTAACAAGATATTTATATAGGCAGGAGACATGAATTGCCCCTCAATTTGAGAATTACCATTATAATATATTCATAGATATCCATACTACATATTAAATTCATAATATTGCAAAACCTTTTATAAAAATACTGTAGCTACAGACTAGTGATGAAAACATCAATGTTATTTAAATAAATTTTATGTTTGAAAATTAAAGTCTCGTAAGTTTGTGACCAAGTAAGCTGATATAATATAGCAAGGAAGCTATATTTTCTTTATTGAATTTGATTTAAAGAAGCGCATGGGTTTACTAAATAATTTTCTTAATGCTTGTACCAATGCCAATATCTGTAATTCGTTGTGCCTTCTTCTGAAGTTTTTGAAATTTTAAAAACCAAACCCTTTACATAGCAAAGTCAGTGAATTGTGTGTATTTCTGGAATTTTCTTGACATTACTCAAAAAAACATCGTTATGGCATATTTCTCATGAAATGGATAATCTGACACAATCACATATGGTTGCACAGCTCTTTTGTTTTTTGTCTGCAGTGTACCAAAAACATGCACTGTACAATTTAATTTGGTCATGGGACCAATGGGTGTGTTTGTTGGTCTTCATTTTTATGAATAACTGCATAGTTTTCACTGAAGTCAATTTGTAATAGGTCCTTTTCCCTTATTATTATTAGCACCACATCTTACTGCTCCTTCAGTTGTTAATGTGTAATGTTAGGGTGATTGTGAGATGAAATGGAGGACCTACAGTTTAACGAGGAATCTGAACCACGGTGGAGGCCTGGCGAATCCACACATTCACAAGTTGTGATTAATACACGTCTTGTCAGAGGTGAAGGAAGGGTTTGGCAATTCTCTTCACTTAATGCATTATCTTAAAACATCTTAAAATAATTTGATTGCTTTCATTTACTGTTGGTAGCAATGAATAAGATAATTTGTTAACACTTCATGGTCACAGACTTGAAACCATAATAGGCTGTGGCATCAATCAACTCTAACATTCAACCTTCAGCTCCTCAGTCCCATTGATGATAGTTAAGTTCTTCTGATAGTGTATCTTCCTCATTGTTTACAATCAGGTTTTACAGATTGTTTGCACATACATCACAATTTTGCTTTACACAATTCCAGTTGTTTATATCACACACTGCAAAACTTGTGATGGGTTGTGAAAATTCTGGGACAAGTGGATGAAGGAAGAGTTCTTGAAATTAAAAACATATTTTCATGACAAGAACTTAAACGCAGATTTTTAGGAATAGCAGGCAAAATTTTGGTCTTAGAGAAAAGAATTTGGACTTACCTATTTTTGTATCACTGTTATCCATTAAAAACAATTCATAACATCCTTTTAACATCCTTTGACATTTAGAAGAAGGCCAAATTTCGACACTGGACTTTTACTTTAACACCTTTATAATTTTGAAATCTCACAAAATCTATTTTTGCCAGGTTGCTTGTTTGAAATGTCATCAGGCATCACGTTGATAAAAATCTTGTGCCTTCTCAATTCCAGTAGGAATACCAAATGTAAAAGTTAGTTTCTAGCTGTTTCCTAAGACTTTGGCAAAGAAGACATTGCCCTACAAACCTTTTTACTTAGAGCCTGCACTGAACAAATGCAAGTTTACTTGGTGTTTGCTGCACAAGTGGAACAGGACTGTTTGAGGTTTGCGCTCCAAATTGTTGCTGCACTCTCGAAGTTGGTTCATAACTACACAAGCTTTTAATTTATCCAGAGAGATTCGATTGGCTGTTTGATTTGCTCGTGCAGCCACTTCTCAAGCGATCTTTAACTTAATTCTCCTCCCGCTTTGCTATGCTCAACTTTGCTTGGTAAGTTTTACCCATGGCTATAACTGAAAGAAAAAAAACACATTAATATTGTTTTATAATATTATTTTGCACTGTATTATTTGAATAAAAGTCAAATCAGAATTATTGTCACTTTAAATTTCATCTAGGCCTATTGAATGAGTATGAAAGAGATAATTGTGTCTGTAATGATCATGTTAGTCTGTAACTGATGTTACAGTTTGTTGGTCTGTAACCATTATTATTGATCCAATTGTACTATATAATCCAAAATATGAATGTCATGGCAATAAAGCATTTAAACTATAAAGTGAAAATAGTGGAAAGTTTAATTCATGCACTGCTTTTCTTTATACATATATAATAAGGGGGTGTCAAAGTATTACATAAGCACATTTTTGGCCTTTTTAACCCTTCTCCCCTCTTGTAAGCAAAAATAAGCAAATGCCTGACCCCCCTCTTCCTCTTGCTTACATAAGATTTGTCATCATTTTTTCATTTGTTCACAGGACTAACCATTATTATTTTCATGCCATTTTACCTATAGTCTGAACAGGTAGTAAGACGGGATGACAAAAATAATACATTAACAATTCATGCAATTTATAAATTATTGGTACAGTAATAATTAACGTAGAGGTGTAAATTAATATTGCAAAATAGACAATTAACAATGGTGTAACATTTAAATTACCCTAAACTCCATTTAATACAATGACAAGGGTCCATGTCTCAACACATTCAATTATTGTTTCTATTTGGGAGGCTAGGTCACTTAAGCTTTGGTTTACTTATTTACTAAATACAATTTCAACACTTTTAAATAATCGGATTTTATAGAATTTTAAGATTTCTTAGCTGGTTTTAACATTTACACATTGTTGGCAGGTGTTGCTAGCCACCACCTTGCCTCTTGATGCTCTTCTGAAAAGGCATTGAAATATTAAAGCTACTATCACACGACACTTGCTTGTACTAGAAATCAAGTGTGCTACAGTTCCACCATGGTTTCTTTGGTGCTGACTGACAGCTGACAGCTCTGAAAAGTTACTAGACCAAATTATGTATCCCTACACCCAACCATATGATCTGCAAAAACATGTGTTTGGCCGCTGTCACTTCTGACAGTCAAATTTAGGTATATACAAGAAATCTATATAAGTGTTTTATTTATTTATTATTTATTGTTGACTTTGATATGTTGATGGCCTAGTATTCATTATTAATTTTTTTCTAGAATATGATTTTTTTGTTTAAATTTAGCATTTAATCCCATATTAGTTTTTATTATTATAAATAAATAATTTTTAATACTCTTTATTTTACAAATAATTTTTTGTTAATAGTATTATTAACAATATTATAAATGTGAACTATCTGAATGTGTAATATTACACATAGAAAAAAAACATTGTCATAAACCTTTTTAACAGTATTACAACAATTGGTGACCTGGCGGTCTAGGGGTTAGACTCCTGTGCTGGGGCTACATGGTTTAATCCTTGGTCTCGGCTAGACTTCTGTGCTGGGGCTCCTTGGCCTCGGTACAGATCTATCTGATTGCCAAATCCTTCCTTCACCTCTGACAAGAGGTGTATTAATCACAACTAGTGAATGTGTTGAATGCCATGGCTCCACTGTGGTTCGGATTCCACGTTAAACTGTAGGTCCTCCATTTCATCTCACAACCACCCTACACATTAGTGTAAGTGCGTATAACTCGAACAGGTAGTAAGACACGGTGATAATAATAATACAACATATTAGAAAAAATTCTAAAGTAGTTTAAAATAAGGAGTGGTAATAAAGTTAAGACTTAGAAAACTAAGGAATAGTTATAACAAAATATATAGATTCTCAATTGAATGAATTAGATAGTTGTAAAATTGGCATTTGAATTATTAAAATATTGATTATATTTTGCTTTAAATTAGCTCCAAAATGTCATATATAAACATTTCCAATAAAGTGATATAACATCATCAACAGAATTAAAACATGGGTTGACGAAAAGTCTATAATACACATATAATATTAAATTTATTTACAAATCTTGGATACAACAAATTAAGGACAAAAACAAAGTTTATAGATCAACACTATTGTAAATTAGGTGATAAAATTGAATTAATGGGTTAGCATTTCCCGATGAGGTTTAATAAAGTAATGAAAATGTTCTTGTTATAATGTTTATGAAGAATATAGTAATTTTTATTTTAAGGATATGTATAAAATCTAAGCCTTATCTTGGTTCAGTCCTATTATTCCTTGTGATAATCAGCCATTAGAATGATGCTGATTTATATTCTTCCTACATGTTTCGGTATAAAAATACCATATTTTTGGACAGCGTATATTCCGTTCACGATAGGTTTTTACCTGGATGACAGTTCGAAAATCATATGTTTAGGTTTTGGGTTGCCAACACTTGTAAAATATCACATTTTTGTTATAAATGTAAGGATCTTTAATTACCTGTTGTATATTACATTTAAAATAACATAAACTTAAGTTTTCTCATACTATTTCATTTTTTAAATAATTTCTTTTTATCCAACTCGAAACAATATTTTAAACATAGTTAAAAGTACTTATTTTTCGTTTTGGAATGTTATTGATTATGTTTAATATAGTGCACACATCAATACCTTTTTTAAGTGGAATAAGACTATAAATAAACTTTGTGTCCGACCTCAAATAAATATATAAATAATATTGGCCTAAATTACTGTGGTCAACTATCACATTAATATATTACCATCTGTTTTCATTACAGTCATCCAAAGTGATAGATGTCAGCTATTGGCGTAGTGATATATTAGGGATTACTTCTAGTAACATTTCGAGCTGTCATCCAGGTTAACTTAGCTCGTGAATGACTTATAAAATGAAATTAAAGAACGATGAAGAAAACTTGAGAATTATGTTGTACGAAAATCTTGAATTACCGTTATATTAATGACTTTGTAAAAGACAATTAATAAACAAACAAACTTACCAACGTCGTTGCTGTTGCGGGATTAGATTCAGTACTGTTAAACAGTTATAACAAAGTTTCTAATAAAACTACAATAACTTATAACTTAAAGTCTTAGCCTGGTATTTATTTGATCAACACTGGAGAAAGACTCGCAAGTATTTTTATTACACTTCAGATTTTTTTGAAATACTATAAAAATCCTAAAACTTGAGGTTTAGCCTAGAGGGCAACACAGCACAATCTTGGGCTTAAAAGATTTATTTAATCGTCTTAATACACTTAAATTTTCAAATAATATATATCGATCACTGAGAAACGCTTGCTATTTTTTTATCACACGCTTTAATGATATATTAGATAAATAATTATTTTAAGATAACTAAAAACTATTTATTTTCCAAGGATAACACGCTCACATGCCGAATTAATATTCACAAAAGAACACACAGATTACTAAGTAGCCAAATTAATATTCAAAAAAGACACTGTACAATTCAAATTTGTAATAAAATTATTATCGGTAGCATAGATACGCCTAAATACTAAACTATACAATATTTTGTTCGCTTCAACTAGTATTTTTTTTAGACCCACACACTTGGTTTTATTAAATGGATTTCATACGATAATTCACTGTTATAATGTGTATTTAAAATTGTTTGTTGGTTCTTAAGAGTTACCTTGGTTATTTGTTTAGTTTTGAAGTTTTCTTTTGCTGTTTAATTTAAATTAATTATTAAAAGCTAGATAACGTTAAAAGTGGCCTAATATTCTGTAAACTAATATGACCACAGAATAGAAGCTACACTGCCATTTGGTGACGTACAAAAATGAGTACATTTTTGCCGGTTGTGGGCGAATGGTATTAATACTTGTGTTTACAAAATTTAAGCTTTATATTATTTCACAAACATTTTGTATTTTTTTTGCCTCTTTATTATCACAAACCATTTATTTATGTTAAAGATATGCGAGGCCAGTTATGGAAATACTTATAACTGAATATAATACCATTAAATGTAAAATTTCACACTCTATTTAACCTGTAATTGCCACAAGAGTTAAAAAGAAAAACTATAATTAATTTACTAGACTTTTTTTTCTTAAATTTGATTATGGAAAATAAAATTATACTATAACCCTTGGGAAAGTATTGTTAAAAGTGATTGATAATAGTTTTAGTGATAATAATAGTAATACTTAGCAAATAATATTTATTTCCAAATATGTTGACAAAAGTTACTTTCAGACAATGTTGGCATTACTGATAGCATCTGATAGCTGTCATGTAAAACCAAAGAAGTGATGGGCGTACTATAGCTAGCGCCTAGGTTTCTATACTAGCTAGTACAATAGAAATGGGACTAGAGTATTCACATGCTGTTAGTTTAATACTAGGTTTTAGTGCAAATATTTATGGAACGTCCGATATTAATTTTGGGTGCAGCAGCTGCATTAATTATTAATAAGATTGAGAATTATAAGAGGGAGCATAGAAAAATAATATAGACACAGTGGGTGCAGCAGCTGCATTAATTATTAATAAGATTGAGAATTATAAGAGGGAGCATAGAAAAATAATATAGACACGGGACTGGCTGCAAAGACAAAATAATGGTCGCGGGATGCTAAAAATGATACATTCGGAGGTTAAGTAATATTTGTACAGGATGACACAGTTAGTATCGCCCCAAATTTGTATTCATTTATTTCCTAAGCCCATGGGTGTCAATGTACAGTAACCTTGATACACAAATGTTCTTTTTTAGGTACCCACACTTTATATCCTTAAAAAAACACCCAAGGTGGGCCTGCTATCAAGTTTATATAGATTAAAATTGGATCTGGAACACAGTTTGTCGTTTTTAGATGACATGTTTTTAATAAAATATATATTAAATATATTGTGGCAATTTGGTATTACAGTGGAGCGTCGTTAATACGGATCGATCGGGACCGGGACCCATCCGGATTACTGAATTGTCCGGATATGCTTTCAATAACTGTATACATATGAATACGTGTGGTTTTTCTTTCCTGTGAAAATTCTTCAGAATCTAGTTTTGAAGCAAAACGTTGCAAACTGTCTTTCTTTGCTTTAATGTCACTAATGGTTGAAGTTCCCACACCATATATTTTAGCAAGAGCTGCACCACTTTCCCCTTTAGACAGTCTTCATAGAATTTCTAACTTATCCTCTATAGATAAAAATTTATGTTTCCTTTCATTTGATAATGATGGCATGATTAACAAAGTAAAAATATGTACCGTTTTAACTCACACACTAAAACGTCACAAGGCAACTATACGACGAAAGTTTCACCACTGCTGTGAAGTTTGTAAATGATAGCACAGAACTGAGCCGAGCACGTGACCAGAGAGAACCTCCCCTACCTGCTCTCACCACCGATCCGGATTTGCGACGCTCCGGATTTTTGACGTCTGAATTTCCGACGCTCTACTGTATATAAAAAAAAGGATGTTTAGAATAATTCTCTCCCAACAACAAAATCACATCTGATGACCATGTTGGCTCCATTTCTATCATCTCTACACAGTCTCGGTGCACATTGATTGGTTGAATTACACAGACTAGTGTTGGAACTAGTACGAAAATAGCGCCTGTTCTATCCTCACAACTAGTATGGTAGCCAGTACCGAGAGGCAGAATCAATATACTTTTCTGATTCACACAACGCTAGATGATGTGCTAGCTAGTACACTGTATTTCAAGTATAAGCTAGTGTCGTGTGATACGGATATTACAGTGTAACCAAAGCTATGATATATTTTCCCAAAAATACACTTCCAAAATATGTACTTTTAAATTTGTATTTTCTCATTGCTAAATCAATTTTTTATACTAAGCACAATTCCTGTTCAAAAAGTTCCCAAACTTTTTTTATATTTTTTTTGGGTCTACCTAAATTTATTCAGCGTTGTCAACTTCAAAGTACAGCACTCCTTGGTTGATATACCGCTACCAACACTGTTTCCGCTTCTTGAAGCAGTCCTGATAGGCGTTTTTTGGGATTACACGTAGGCTGGCCTGCGACTTTTCTTTTTTGTCTTCAATTGTGTTGAATTTTTGTCCTTTTAAAGTGGATTTTAGTGTCCCTCTGATATAAATTTTGATGAATAACACTCTTGATGTAAAATAAAACCTTGTCAACATGACTTCCTCATGAAATTTTCGTCCTTGTTTGTGCGATCCAAAAGTTCCTGGCAAATTCCATCCCGATTGTGTGTCTGATCCTAAGTCATCAGCCATTTGACAAACTTTTCAACAAGGTGCTGCATTTCCAATTTTTTGTTCAGATTGTCTTTACATGATTCCATTGAAATCTTACAGTCATCCACACTTTCTCTAACAGTCATTCTACGGTTTGAATGCACGGTTCCCTGAACTTGGGCCTAAACCATTAATAAAACTGCGTACAACCCAGGCACTAATCTCCGTAAACTTATTTCACCATTTTATGAGTTTTCTTAAGTTTGTAGCAAAATTTAATGTTGGTACGCTGCTCATTAAACTCGGTCATCTCTCGAAAATCGCAAAAAAACACACAGCAAGCTCCTAAACAACATAATTCAGCATGATGACTAACCAGAATAGAATGATGAAGTCATTTTCATGTTGATTGCAAATCTTTCTGCTATAAAGAACCACTTAATATACATATTTATGACATTGTCGGGGGCGTGCTATTTAAGTAGTCCGGGAACTTTTTGAGCAGCCCTCGTATGGGTGACCCCTTGCTACCACACTATAATTTGACCCCTTGCATTGGTGCAGAATATGTTCAAAGATCCAATATTTCCCCAAAACATAACATTTTCATAAACAATTTCCCAGAAAACTATAGCGCTCAAAATAAAACATGGAATATTTTATAGAGGCTGAAGGGAATAAGGATTATTACCTACTATATAGCTTGCAAAACTCAAATTTAAATATATTCCTAATCATAGTTATTTTTGTAGTACCTACCTTATAAAAATTTTAGCTGTCTCCCAGAAATTGCAACCTTCCCATTTTGTTGTGAAGTTTGTCAATGACCTTAGACGTCTTGTAGACCTTCAAGCGAGAACTAGAAGAAAACCTGGTAAAATGGATTGAAATGCCTGTCCATGGTTTTTTTTTTAGTAGATTTGAAGCTTTGTGGACATGTGGGCCATTCCAAGAGATGAAAACTTAATGAAAAAGAGTGTCATACTTAATGTTGCGGTTGTGTGTTTGCCAACTGATTCACACACTGCTTCACTGCATATTTTCATGGAATTCTCCAGGACATAAAGAATGTCAGGAATGTGATGATACATGTTTTAATTTATGAATGCTTTTTTTTACAGCATTATCAAAAATTATCAAGTTCATTTTAACTTCGATGAACCTTAGATTTTTGAAAAAATCTGTGTTTAAAGATTCTTTTTCAAGATTTTAAATTGAGAATCTACTACATCAGTAGTTATTGTACATCCAGGATTTTCACTAACCCACATTGTTAGTGTTCGTAATGACTCTTGAATTTGCTGCTCTAAAATTTTGTCTAAAACTGAAGTACTTATTAAATAGGCCTACTTATTGCTGAAATATAGGCACATATTTTTTACAATTGGAGGTTCTGTTGCCCTATGTTCTATTGCCCTATGTTCTATTGTTTCTAATAAAGTTTTACACAGGGTTTCCTACTTTTTTCTTACACTTTTGAAGTCTCATACATCTGGGCCTGGATTTATTAATGGGAGCAAATAATTGCACTGGCGCAAGTTTGAAAGATGTTCCCAAATCCCTATTCACTAAAAGAAGCAGACACAATTTGAGAGCAAAGTTGCACCTTTCATTTGCCACCACTCAAAAGTAGGCACAACTATTAAATCATGGTTGTCACTTCAATAAATTTCCAATTAATAATAGATTAATTAAAATAACATATGTTTGTTGCGCACAAAATTTGTTTCAATTCAGATAGTGGTAACAAAGCAATTACTTACCTTTTATTGTAGAAATTTTACGTTCAAACAACGCAATAGCATTTCTTGCATTATTACAAAACAAAACATCAATCAAATCACGAACTGTGTAATGATTGTCTATATCAAAGAGGTTTATATTCCTCCAAGTCCAGTCCAGATACATCTCTTCACTAAATATGGCAGTTGGTATAGCTTTAAAATAAGTTTGTATAAATATTTTATTAATGGGAATTAGCCTTTAAACTAATAATATTAATACATATTAAATAATGTACTAATATTATTTTTGTAAAGCACCGAGAAAGAGGCCGCTTCTAATTTTATTGCTAGCTTACAAGCAACATACTTAGAAATCTCTGTATTTGTTCTCATTTAATTAGAGATTTAAAATAAAGTAACCTTGACTTTGAAAGTAAATTCTTTACAATGATTGGTCGAAAAGAGCACAATTAATAACATTTATGGTGACGTCACAATCTTGCCACTATTTTGTGCCTTGTTTAGGTAATACGGAAATGGAGCAGATAATAAGGCGCATCTTTGGGAGTATCTTGGGTGCAAAGTTGCGCCATTTCTAGACTTGCGCCGGAGAAGAATTGTGCTCGTTAGTGAATCCAGACCCAGGTGTTTAACCTAACAACTCCACGTCTTTTTTCAGCAAGTGACTGGTCATCTAGTTGAAGATTCCGGGAACAGCTTTGAGTGCTGGTTGTTTTCATTTATCACTGAGCAGTCCTGATAAATGTTGTTTTTCAGGGAATTCATTTCCTTGTTGAAGAATGGGAATTTTTCATTGAATATTTTACCACATTTTAATTCAATCATCATCTCATTATGTACTCACCCAACTTGAAATTTTTTTCATATCAGCTTTGAATCTACATGTTTTTAGAAGCATTTGGGCTGGACTTGTAAAATCGATCACTGTCAAGATTGTACTAGAGAGGGGACAGAGGGGTGGGTACTATGCATTTGACAGGGTGTACACTAACACTTCTCTCCTGGCCAACAGCAGAAAAAGTGACAGGTTGGATGTAATAGGGCAGAAACAGGTAGGGATAGGCCGATAATGGTAAACGAGCATCGATATCTTGCTACTGATAAAAAGGGTGGGCTGATGGTTTACTAAGGGCTGAAATATGAAGGTCATTTGAAACAGTTGTTATCAAATACGCCTTTAAATTTTTATTGTCAGACGGATACCAATTTTATAGCACCGAATAATGTACCTACCTCATTTTAATTTCACATTAACAATTGATTTTCCTATATGATATAAATTTATAATTACATATCAATACATGATAATTGGTGCGACTAAAAATAATTGTACTAATTTCTTGACAAAATGTATTTCCTATGTTCTAGACGTAAAAGCTTAGTCCAAGCTTTACGTCAAATTGCATTTTATCCTTTTATGTGATACTTATGTAATTTCAACAAAAGATGCTAACTATAAAGTTATTTTGTTAAAGGTTGACATGTACCTTTTATCACTAAGAATTACAAGACATATTTAGCTTAGAGCTTATTAATTTATTGTGCATTTGTTTTATCTACCTACTGAATTTAAGGTGTATTTTATTTGCATCAAGTTTAACCTTCATTTAAATGTTGCAACGTATAGCTTGGTCTAAACAAAGTATTTTAAAGTATTAGGTACAATGAGTGAAGAAGTTACCAAGAAAATTATTATTTTTTGAATCTTCCCATTTTCAAAACCCTCAGTAACCCCTTTTGTCATCTCCAAAGGTCACTCAGTTCCTTTAACCTAAAGGAGGTCTTTTTCCGAAGTGTCCACAACATCTTTCCATATCGTTTTCTCTAACAGACGCAATAATTATTATTTTAACTTATATTGTAAATGACCAACATTGTTGGACACGCAGACTAAATGTCAGGCTCATATAGTCTGGTTTACTAGTGACAAGGCGGTCATGGTTCGAATTCAGCCTGGGTGCACAGAGTTTTGTTTTCTATCTCCTCTCCATGCAAATACTAGTACATTTTCTAAAATTCTACTTTACTCATCTCTACACCATTAATGTAATAATTGCATTAGAGCAGCTTGACAGAGAAATAAGACGCGATGGAAAAATAAGTTACTTTTAATTGAAAAAACGGAAAATTGGCAGTTTGAAAAAATTGTAGGCAAATCAGCATATACTTTACGTTATATTATTTTAAAATTATCATCTACTTAGAGCACCACTTAAATGTCTTATTTGAATATATTTTTCCTAGACAAAATCAAATTATTTCCAAAATGATTAGGTTTTTTTTTCCAAAGAAATAATGAATGTGACCTCTTACTTTATTGTTAAGATTTACACGTACATTTATTCTATTAATGATGAAATTAATCATTTCTTTGATTGGACAGACCAATACCAAGTTTTGCTAAAATCACATTGCCCTAAAATATATAACTTTTCAAAGTTTGTGTTCATATTTGCAGCACTCTTCATCCATTTAATACTATCTGAAAGAAAAAAAATGATATATTTAAAATGTGATCAAGAACTACAATGTGTAACTTACACATTTGTATTTAAATTGAATAAAATATAATTCAAAAAACATTTTGCGAGCTCTTGGGATAAGCTCTATTAATATTTACCCAAGGAAAGAATTAAGAAATTCTATAGTTGTCAGCCTCAGTGGTCCCGGGTTCCGCTGTTTGTGGGTTCAAACCCAGCGGAGGTCGATTATTATTAATAATAGTAATAATAATAACAATTGTACAAGTGGCAGCATGAAGCCAACTCTGAGTCGAAGGTGGCTGCGTTATCTGATAGCTCGTGATCTTAATAAAATCACACATTTGTAACCGACGATTTCCGCACCTCCATCATAGACTCTGCCTTAAAATGTGACCCTGGGCACGAGACAATTCCTGAATAGCTCAGTAGTTA
The DNA here is from genome assembly GCA_902151425.1 of Timema shepardi. Lineage (NCBI taxonomy): Eukaryota > Metazoa > Arthropoda > Insecta > Phasmatodea > Timematidae > Timema > Timema shepardi. The sequence goes on from CABFVX010005425.1 coordinate 20,714, forward strand.
GAGCATTGGCATACTAAGCCAAATGTCCCGGGTTCGATTATCGTCTCCAGGAGTCATTTTTCAATTTTAGAATATTATATCTAGATGGAGAATTCCTCACTAAAATGCTTAAATAATAGCTTAAGCTATTTGATTCTTTGATATGTTTGATAGGGTATTTTAAAGAAAGCTTATTTCGGAAGTTTTTTTGAGTATAAGATTGACGGTGACAGATCAAGATGCAAATTAGGTAACAAGAGGTCACAAGAGAGCCACTGAACAGTTTAAAATAGCAATATGAAAGGGAAATTTGCAGGAAGTTGTAATTGCACAGCGTCTGTTGGAGGATGCCAAAACTAAATGTGAAACTGAGTAATAATAACTTAAAGAAGTGGAAAAACTTTTAAAAAAACTGTCGAGTAAAGAAAAAATAATTAGATCACTACTTTCTTTGTTAAAAAACCTCAAGAAATAGATTCATTTTTGTTAATAATTATATTTCCAAGTTTTTCTGTCTTTTTCAGAAATTTAGCAAATTCTAGTTCTTGACAAAACTTTTTTTTTTCAAAGTTGAAAAATAACAATACTATTATAATACTTTAGTTCCTCAAATTTAGCATTTTATCTAATAAAAAGTAACCTAATCATAATTTTTAATGTTATAATTTATTTAATAATAAATGAACAGGCTATACCCCATTCAGGACCAGAAACAAATAAAACTTGGCCTAATAAAATACTCTCTCACAGTGGCTACAGACAGGGAATTTTTGGATGACAGGGAAAACAGGAAATTTAACACAAAATAAGGAAAAGTCAGGCAATTAAAAAATATGTCTAAAATAACGCATTAATTTCCAACTAAACACTAAAAAAAGTTAATAATACCTAAATAAAATAGCATGTTAATTTTTAAAATAACTGATAAAGCTGTTTATGTTTAGTAGAGACAAACTTTTTTAATATGTGATCAATAATAAATAAAACAGGTCATCACCATTAAAACTGGAAAAAAGTAGTTAGTGGAAATTGAAAAATGTTGCCTGGAAAGCCTGGAAAACCTGGAAAACCTGGAAAACCTGGAAAAAGTCAGGGAATTTTATAAAATAAGGTAGGTGACCTGGTGGTCTAGGGGTAAGGTGTCAAGACTTCTATGCTGGCGGCCGGGGTTCAATCCTCGGTCCCGGCACAGATTTATCTGATTACCAAACCCTTCCTTCACCTCTGACAAGAAGTGTATTAATCACAACCTGTGAATGTGAGGAAGGCCAGGCCTCCACCGTGGTTCGGATTCCACGTTAAACTGTAGGTCCTCCATTTCATCTCACAATCACCCTACCATTACACATTAGCGTATGTGCGTATAACCCGAACGGGTAGTAAGATGCGGTAATAATAATAATATAAAATAAGTTTTGTAGCCACCCTGTGTCTACTGTATGGCCATATATTGTTGTATCCTGTATAACATAAAGTATCCATTCTAAATGTTTTAAACACATCTTGCTTTTTTCCGATATACAATTCAATATTCCATCATGGCCATATCCACTCTCACCATTAGCTTAACAAAGGTTTATTAAACACTAAACACACACACACCCAAACCCTATTTTACTATGTGATGTACTATATTTTTTGGAAGCTTTGGAGTATTAGCTTGTGACAAACTTTGAGAAAATTTAATGTGAAGAAAAGCACAAGGAAGACATTATTGTAAATGATAATAATCCATTTGCTATCAAGCTATATATTTTTGTGTGTGTTTTTAACGTAACTGCTGAGGGGCAGTTCCATAAGATATCAGACATGGTACTCACAAATTTAAAATAATTTATAATCAAGTTAACCATCCATATCATTGGATAGCTAAAATACATTAGTTTTATAGTTGAGAAACAATTTAACAAAAATATTGAGTTATCAAAGAGTAAACTACTATCAAACATGGTCACATGATAGCAAACGCTATAAATTAAAGCATTGCTCGTTATGGTCATCAAAAATAGTATTTAAAAGACTTATAAGTCATTTAAACTTTGATAAAACTTAAATGTTTAGACTAACTGGATAAGTCAGAAGTGATTTAATAATAATAAATCAAATCTGGGGTGTCCAAAACAGTTTTCCTCATACTTATCAACATGTTGTCATTCTGTTACCGTTAAAAGGCTAATGGTTGTTCTCTGAAAAGAAATAATTTTTTCAGAAAGTTTAGAATTTGGATACAAACATAAATCTGCTCACAGAAAATTAATTGATGTTTAAAAAAGAATTACATCAATTTACTGGGCCCATATTTAATGGTAATGGAACGACTCCTATTGGTAACTGAATGACATCTAAAAGTAAAAGTATGATATTCACTAGAAATGGAATAATATTAGTTTTATGTTTTATTAGGCTTAGTGATGAATGAAGTCTACATAGGCTCTACATTTAAGTTATGTTTTATGGTTTTAAAAACAATGTTAATGAAATGTATCCATAGGGGTCATTCCATGTCAAATCAACCAAAAAAAATTCAAATTCAAATTCACCATCACCGATTTCAACCAAACTCAAAATTCTGATAGTATCTATGGAAAAAGTGATTCCTAATTTTTTTCAGATTTTTTTCAGGTACGGTTTTTTATATACAGCTGCCAAAATATTTCAAAATTTGTAAAAAAAAGACATGCATTATAATTTTGAATTGCCTGTAACTTAGACCCTATTTAAGATAAAGAGCTGTATAAGGTCTCATTTTAAAGCTCATTAACTGGGCTTTAAAATGATATTTAACATGATAGGGTCTCAAGCAATCTCACTTTACAAGCAATCATTTCTTTTTTGTTTTTTGAAAATTTCCAAAAGTAGTTTTTTTTAAATATGAAAAAAAAATATTTTGTTTATCCGACCTTTTTCAACAAATTCTGTAAGTTTCAAACTGGGATCATAATGGGATTATAAATAAACAATTTTTCATTGATAACATGTTGATTTTATACAGTCAACACTTGGCAGTATGTTTTACAATCAACTATAGGCCTACACATTTTAATTTATTAATCTAAAATAATATTTATTATAATTATTCAATGAAAATATTACTTACATTAATATTTATTTAATAAGTTTTTAATTAATTGCGTAAGTAAATAAATTATAATTAATAAAGTCAAGTATAGCTTTACTTTATTTTTACATGGGAAGTGGTATTTTCCTGAACTGCACACAATGCATGCATGTTCTAACAGGCAGAGAACTATGAAGAAATCACCACATTGCTCAACCTTCACACAACCAATTAGTCAGTGTTCAGCTGTGGTGAGAGCAATCAGTGTTTAGGCATTTCTCTCTCTATATTGAATTAAAGTTACTTTCTATAAAGGTGTATGTGTTTGTCTTTAGACTATTAGTGAATGTGAATATTCTATGATTGGGACATTTTATTTTGTATAAGTCTTAGTGATTTTTTTAACAATACAACTTTTATGCTTTGTTTAAATCTGAATATTTTTTAATTCATTGTAAGAGAAGTTATAAATATGGATGGATCAACATCAAAGACAAAAGTGAATTTGTTTTGTTGCAATCCACTCAATAAACCAAAACATAATTATCACAATAAGAACTTGAGATTGGTGAATAATAATCTGCTACACAAGTTCAGTTCAAAGATTAAGTCTGGTGATAAGATATGTGACAGTTGTCGCAAATTATTGTCAAATTCTGTGAATAAAGATCAATCTACAGAGCCTCCCTCTGATGATACAGATGATGATTCACCCCAAGAAATTAATATTTCTTCTCCTGAAAAAGCGGATGCTCTGGCTTGTTTGAACCGTAGCCTAATTGCTATAAACGAGTCACCGATAAAAAAGCACAGATTATTAGAAAAGATATACCCAGCAGAAAAGCTTAAAAGAGTAAGTGAAGCTTTTAAATTCAAAGTGCTGGAAACCAGTGACACTTCTGATAGTTTGGAAACTCCTTCCCCTGGTGATGAAATACTTCTCCAGATGAAAGAAAAGTTTCGAACAACTACAGATAAAAGTGTGATTATGCAAATCCTTACTACATTACCTTATAGCTGGACCGTACAGAAAATTCAAGATGAATTTGGTGTAGCTAATTACACAGCCCGTAAAGCTAAAATACTCCAGAAAGAGAAAGGAATTATGTCATACCCTGATTCAAAACCTGGAAAAACATTGAAGCCAGAAATTGCTGCAAAAGTACAATCTTTTTATAAGAGTGAAGAAGTGAGCCGTATCATGCCAGGGAGGAAAGACTTTGTCTCGGTTAAAGTATGTGGAAAACGGGAGCATATCCAAAAACAACTTATCCTATGTAATTTAAAAGAACTGTTTGTACATTTTAGGGAGAAACACTCAGATATTAAAATTGGATTTTCTAAGTTTTGTGAACTTAGGCCAAAATACTGTGTTCTGGCAGGAGCAAGTGGTACACACAGTGTCTGTGTGTGTACAATACATCAAAATGCTAAGTTGAAGGTAGCACAGTGTAAATTCCCAGAATTAAGAGAAGGTGAAAAACTGATAAAAACATACCAAGATGCTTTACAAACATTGATATGTGATAATCCATCTGAATCATGCTACTTTGGTGAATGTTCAAACTGCCCAGGAGCAGATGTTTTACGAGCTAGGCTGGAATATTGTTTTGAAGTAAACTGTCTTGAGAATGTGACATTCAAGCAGTGGGTTATAATTGATAAGAACACCAGCTTAGAGACTTTCACTAAACCACGTGAGGAATTTATTAATGATTTTATTGAATCCCTTCCCAAACTTCTGAGACACAGTTTTATTGCAAAACAGCAATCGTTATTTCTTAGTCATCTTAAGGAGGTACTAAAAGAGGGTGAGTTCATAGTGCTTTGTGATTTTGCTGAGAATTACTCCTTTATCTTGCAAGATGCTGCGCAGGGATATCATTGGAATAATGCACAAGCAACAATTCATCCATTCTCCATCTACTCAAGAAGTGACCTAAGCGGCGAGTTGCAGCATACCAGTTTCGTAGTTATTTCTGATTGTCTTATCCATGACACCATTGCTGTTCATTGTTTTCAACGGGTACTCATGGATTTCATGAGGTCGCACTTTACTCCAACTCCATCGAAAATATACTACTTTTCCGATGGATGTGGAGCACAGTACAAGAACCGACTTAATTTCTTTAACCTGTGTTTACATGAGGAAGACTTTGGGGTCAAAGCAGAGTGGCATTTCTTTGCAACCTCCCATGGGAAAAGTTCATGTGATGGGATTGGTGGCACTGTGAAGAGACTGGCTGCAAGGGAAAGTCTACGCCTTGTTTATAATGAGCAAATCATGACACCCCGGCAGCTTTATGAGTGGGCTAAAGTAAACATCAGTTCCATGCACTTTGCATACAGCACAATCCAGAAGCATAAAAATGAAGAAATGATCTTGAAGGACCGGAAGATATCTGCCCAGACTATTGAAGGCACCTTGAAACTGCACTGCTTTATCCCTTTAAGTAAGAGTAAAGTACTCACTAAACTGTACTCCTTCTCAGCATCTTCAAGGGAGGCAGAAACAACAACAAGGTGTGATGATGAACTAGACTTCACAGAAATCGTTGGTTTCGTGACATGCCTATATGGTGACTTCTGGTGGCTGGCGTGTGTTCTTGATTCATTTGAAGATAAGCAGGAATTCAAAGTGAGTTTCCTTCATCCCCATGGTCCAGCTCCTTCAAATTTCACATACCCTACAGTACCTGACATTCTTCGTGTGCACCGAAGCAGCATCCTCACGACAGTGGATCCATTAACAGCAACAGGAAGAGTTTACACATTGACAAAGGCCGAGACAGAAAATGCAACCAGAAAACTTTTTGCAGTGAAACAGATGTGAAGTTTTGAAGTAGGTTCAGTAGGTACTTCAAATTATTTTTATAACAAATTGGAAAAATACAAAATTACACAGTGCATGTAGTTTTAAAATTAGGTTTTCATATGATCCCAATAAGATCCCATTTTGAAACTTTCAGAATTTGTTGTAAAAGGTTTGATAAACATAATATAATGTAACCATGACCGAGACAAAAAAGGTAAATCTAGCATTATCAGACAAGTGTGGAAAAATTTAAAAGAAAAAAAAGAGTATCAGTACATTCTAAAATAAAGTGATTTTGTAAGTGTAAACGTGAATACAGAATCTTATAAGTTACTGAATTTGGGATTGAATTAGGCTAGAACACAATTATTTTAACATATTTAGATGCTTATTTTGGTTATTTAATATTAACATTGTTTGGAAGAACATGTGTGGCATTTTTACACAAACCAAATGAATACCCTGCCAGTCATGGATCGTCAAACTGGCAAGTAATTAGCACATTAACAGTTGCATCAACTTATGCTATTTATGTTTTTATAATAATCCCATTGAGATCCCATTATGAAACTTTCAGGATATGTAGAAAAATAATGTATATTTAGCATATATTTTTTTAAGAATTTTAAAAAATCTACTTTTTTTAATATTCAGAATTTAAAATTTCTTTGAATGACCTTGAGATTTTAAAAAATATAAAATTTGCATGTGTCATATCAAATGAAAGCCCAATTAAAGATCTTTCAAATGAGCCATAATTCAGGACTCTAGCACAATTAGATCCAGAGTTATGGTCAGTTAAGGTTTGCTCAGCAGATCAAAAATCATGTTTTTTTAAAAATTTCAAAAATTAATAACTCAAAAATGGATGCAGTAAAAATTCTTTAAAAAATTATACTTGTTTATAATGATGAATTCTACAAATATACCAAGTTTCATAAAAATCAAAAATGGTCGGTTTGAGAGCCTGGTTGATTTGACATGGAATGACCCATAGGTCTACTTTAAAATAGGATCTAATTTAAAAACAAATATTTTGGAAATAAACATTATAGTCAAGTCTTTATTGGATCCATGGTTTGTGACTAAGAAGAAGAAAGTTGTATGTTTTCATAGTGAAATACGTCTTCTGAAATATCATTATATGATAAGTACCCTTTAGATCAAATATTGATGAAAACCATTGTGAAATGGAACCGTGGGAGACATTGAACCAAAGAGTCGCTCTTCAAGACATGGACGTTACAGTGGAGCAATGTCTTGAGACTCTCCAAAAGAAAAAACCTAATTTTCTAGCTCACACTTTTACTAAACGCCAACAGTAAATTTTTTGAGTAAAAAAAAAGTCAAGACTGTGTAGCAACAAAATGAAATTCAAAGTGCTCATTGGACCATGTCACAAATTACCATCTTCACAGCTTATATGGAATGAGAAAAACACAGGCTATCCATGTGCAATAGTTAGTGAGAAGCTAAAATACAATAAATATTCTGTTCACAGCTTTCTAGATAAGCTTGCCACCCATGTTATTTGAGTTGACCCAAAAATAAAGACTATTACATTCATGATTGTTGGTGCAGCAAGTCAATTTAAACAATCATTTTTGTTTGCCAACTTAACATTTTATAATGAAAACTATAATGTCCAGTCCCATCATGGCAAAGGCGTTGTTGATGGAAATGGCGGCATCTTAAAACATACAGTTTGGACAACGTGTAAAATTGGGAAATATGCTGTGTGTAATGTTAATATGTTTGTAGACATTGCACGCTGCAAATGTCCTAACATATCACTCAATAATCCTTGTTCCTGCCCAAGATATAGGATTAATCGAAATGAATTAGATCAAAGGTGGATGACATATCTCCAGTTCCAGAGACCAAGAGCCTTCATGCAGTAATTTCTGTTGCTCCATTTAATATTGAGTATCAGTGTTATTCTTTGTTCCCAAAAAAGTTTGTACTCAAGTTCTGAGATCAGGTTGCAATTTCTCTCATCACAAACACAAATGTCTCAATCATAACTCTACTTTGTTTCAAGGAGACTTTGCTATGGTTTCTTTTCCTGGAAAAAGGTCTCAACGATTCTTTGTAGGACAAGTAACACAAGTATGTATGTAGTACAGCATGTTATGAAATTACATTTTTGAGAATATTAGTATTATTAAATGTTTTTGAGAAAAAGTTATCAGTGTGCAAACTTTTATTTTCCTACAGAGGAGGACAAGAATTGGGTTGAAGCAAGCCAAGTCATTAGTAAATACCGTCACCTAATAATAATAACAGGGATAGGTACTTTTTACACACACCTATCTATGAAGCACAATGAGGCATACATTCTCAACTTGTCATTCCGTTACCACAAACTGGTCATTCTGTTACTTTTAAATTTAATTTTTTGAATAAATAAATATTTACTAAATGTAACTTCTAATCTATAATTATAGCTGATAAGTGTGTCTAAATTTTGTAGTCTCTACATGCGAGTGGTTGAGTTGAGTTTGTACTCTTTTCATGATAAGTCAGATAACTGTGTCCGAAATATGTCATTCTGTTACCAATTAATTATTAGATATAAAAATGTGAAAAAAACATTTTTTGAGGTTATTAAAATAAAGTTTATGTTGTTTCATAAAATTGTTCTTCTCATCAAATTTTCTTTAAAACACCACGAAAGAATTAAACACTGTCATTCCGTTACTCGTGGAACTGCCCTGAGGTAATTCTGCATCCTACTTAAGCTTTGATTGGAAAATTTTATTATTTATCAGTTTGTTTGTACAAAGTGTGTATACTTGTATCTACACTTTTAATTTATCTTTGTTCTCAGCACGCCTTCTTTTGGCTGAGGATTAAATTTTTTTTTATCAAAATCGGTTGTGCGAAATGAGCATCAAACAAGCAGCCATACATGGTGACTCTATTTTCAGTCTCTTTTTCTGCTCTTATGGTCTCGTTTTTTTTTTATGGGTGGTCTACCACTCCTAGCGCTGAATATGGTTGCACTGAAATCTCATTTAGGTCGCAGTACTCAATGGCTTATTGCTAACTCCTTCATAGTGTGACCCAATTTCAGGATGTGTTTGAAAATAAAAATATTTAGGGGTGGCTTGTGAAGGAGGGCATTGAGGTGCCTGCAAAATAAATCAAAAGAAGAAACAAAACATTATATGAAATTCATACCAATTTTCTCATAGTTTTTCTTTACATAGTGATAAACATGAATCAATTTAAACAAAAAGTTATGTCTTCTTCTCATTTTATTGAGGAAATTAGCAAAACTATAATAGCGTCAATGCCTGATAAAGCGCGCCTATGGTAACATGTGGTTTGGCAGACTGGCCCAGCAGTGCCCCTGAACTCTGCATACATCACAGTGTAGCTGCCATGACAACCTGACGTCACCTTATTTGACCAAGCAAAGTTTCTCGGGCTGAGCTCGTGCGATCGGCTTCTGTATTATCTGTTGTTGTGTGTGTTCCTGTGCATGCGTGCACTACCAGTTTTCTTTCATGTTTTCGATTTCATTAGTGAATAAATGATTTCTGATATTAAAAAACTAAATTTTGGTTAAACTTTATCATTAGAAGAAGTTTGAAACTAAAAACAATGCAAGACCAGTGCCTGATTTGAACTTAATTCAAATGATAAACTTACTGATAGTTTAATTCTTAAAGTATAGTGTGTGTTTAATGTTCAAGATAGTGTTAATAACCTAAATATATATTGTTTACTGGTGTGTGTGGGTGGAAGGGGGTGCGTGGATGTGTGGGTATGTGAATTTCACGCTGGTCAATCTTCGACTTTGAACCAAGTGAAATGTTATACTTTTAAACTTAGTTTTTATTTACTTTTATTAACGTTATACTTTTTATAATTTAGTTTTCAGTTAAATATAGGGTGGTAGAAGGTTGATATAATGCAAGAAGAGTTCTACCTAATTTGACACTTTTTAAGGTTTACTCACGAACCGTCACTGAAAATACTATATAAGTTATGATCTTAATAAAATAAAGTTTGTAACATACTTATTATTTAAATAGAGAGTGGGTGAAAATAATGTTTGGTCTGTGTGCTGTGTTTTCAGTCTTCATGAGGAGGTGGAAGATTTCTACCAGTATATGTGTCCGTCTCCAGAAGAGCACGAGATGAGGTTGAATGTGGTGCGAAGGATAGAGAAGGTGGTGCTCCAAAGGTGGCCCCAATCCAAGGTGGAGATATTTGGCAGCTTCAGGACCGGCCTTTACCTGCCCACCAGGTAATATCAACGTTTCACCTGTGTTCTTAAATCCCCGGGGACTAGTGTGTTACATTAAGGGCTGTGGAGTCGATACAGCAGCTCTTTGACTCAGACTCCTCTATTGTTCTACTGTTCACCACCATCAGAAATCAAATGGCTAAAATATATTTAGTAGGTAATAATAAATTTACTGCGATAAAATATTCCAATGCAGATTACTTGATGGGAAACTTTTTGGCACTGTGAATATATATATACACACACACTTGTCAATCCAAATTACAAATATTGGTCCTAAAGAATAAAAAAATAGTTTAAAATTAGAATTACAGTGTATATATATATATAATTTTATAATAGTTTTTATTTTGAAGCTGGAATAAGTACAGTTTTGCCAGCTTAGATATTGCCATAAAATTTCTTGTGAATCTTGACTTCACAATCCTGGCTACATTTATACTTGTTAGCATCTAAAAAAAAATTACACCAATCTTTATGCAGACTAGGTTAAATCAAAATGATTTTCATATAATATCTTTTTCATATTTTTAAATATTTACAAATTTTAATTTCAATTCTTCAGATCTTTTAGGGCATGCTTTTACTAACTATATACATAAAAATAATTTTTAAACTTATTTTTGATATACAAACTTAAACATAATTCTTTTTGGAGGTATGTTTTCATTTTTTCTTGAAAACATGTCATCGAAAAGTTAATTTTGAGCACATTTTCCATGTGTGTGAACATTTATATGTGCATGTGTGTATTTTTAGTTGTGTTATAGTCGGGATGTACACTTGTTTACTAACTATGTTTGTGGTTTTTGGAACTAGGAACCTAATCTATTTAGAGGAAGTTTACTCGCATTTGCGTAGAGGGAGAATGAAACACCATTTTGGGTAAACCACCTTCGGTACACCCGATCGAGATTTGAACCTTGATCTCTCCATCATATGCAGTTTAGTGATTAGAGAAAATAAACAAATTAATATTTTGAACCTCATTTTAAGTAATGGTTCAGGCTCACCACATTTAATTGCACTATTGTGGTAGGAATGAGGAAGCTAGAATTGAGTGGAAATTTACCCGAATCTGCGTAGAGGGAGAGTGGGAACCATTTAGTAAAATCACCTGCAGCACATCCACTGGGATTCGAGCCCAAACCTTCCCATCACTATGAAACCAGACCAAGTGAGCTTGATACTTACTCTGCGTGCTCACCGATACAGGTAACAAGTATATTATTCTAAAGATAATTCTTCTAGTCAGCTCTCACTATTGCAAGGGTCACAACAAGTCACTATTTCAACTAAAAGTAACTCTTTTAAGCTGATCAACCAAAAGTCACATTTCGATAAAGAGTCACTCAGTCACTTTTTTTTGTCAATTTAATTAAAAGTTAGTAATATATATATATAATATACAGTGGACTTACCACTTTTGTGGTTTTACATGACAGCTAGCAGAAGCTAGCAAATGGTATCAGTTACGCCAACATTGTCTAAAAATAACTTTTGTCACCATATTTGGAAACAATTATTATTTACTAATTACTACTATTATAATTACTAAAAATATTATCAATCACTTTTAACAATACTTCCTCAAAGATTACAGTATAATTTCTCTTTTCATAATCAAATGTAAGAAAAAAAGTTTAGTGATTTCATTTTAGTTTTTCTTTTCATTCTTGTGGCAATTACCGGTTAAATAGAGCGTAAAATTCTACATTTAATGTTATTATATTCAGATATTAATATTTTTATAGCTGCCCTCGTATATCTTTAACATAAATAAATGGTTTGTGGTAATAAAGAGGAAATAACATTCAAAATGTTTGTGAAATAATATAAAGTTTAAATCTTGTAAACAACGAGTATTAACACAATGGCCGAATTCCTGCCACAGGGCCTCTTTCTATTCTACGTCAACAACTGGCTTTTACCCAGTGGCCATGTTTGTTTACAAGATTTAAGGCCACTTTTAACGTTCTCTTGCTTTTAATAATTAATTTTAATTAAACAGCAAAAGAAAACTTCAATATTAAGCTACGAACTAAACGGTTATTCTCATAACCAAAATATTACACTTTTAAAATACAGTATAACATTGAATTATCGTATACAATAAAGTATTAAAACCTCGTGCGTTAATCAACAAGTTGAACAAAATACTTTATATAGTTTAGTACTATTTATTGGTATTTATGCGTGTCTATGCTACCCGTTAATAATTTTATTACTAATTTGAATAGTACAGTGTCTTTTTTGAACATTAATTTGGCTAGTTAGTAATCTGTGTGTTCTTTTGTGAATATTATTTCGTTGCGTGAGCGTGTTATCCTCGGAAAATAAACGGATTTTTTGGTGATCTTTGAATAATTATTTATCTAATATAACATTAAAGCGTGTGATAAAATAAAATATCGAGTGTTTCTCAGTGATCTATATACTTTATTCGAAAATTTAAGTCTATCAAGACTATAAAATAAATCTTTTAACCCCAAGATGGTGTTGTGTTGCCCTCTAGGCCAAACCTCGAGTTTTAAAATTTTTATATTCCAAAAAAATCTGTGAAGTGTAATAAAAATTACTTTCGAGTCTTTATCTAGTGTTTATTAAATAAATACCAGACTAAGACTTCAAGTTATAAGTTATTGTATTTTTATTAGAAACTTTGTTACAACTGTTTAAGAGGAGTGAATCTAAAATAGATTTTTGTTAGTTAGGATAGCTTTTGATTTGTCATTGTTATTTATTTTATAGGCCTAAACATATTTTCTAGGATATTGATTGATATTGATATATTGTTAAAACTGTTTAAGAGGAGTGAATATGAAATATATTTTTGTTAATTAGGATAGTTTTTGATTTGTCATTGACATTTATTTTATAGGCCTAAACATATTTTCTAGGATATTGATTTTTGTTTGTTAAATTATTTAAAGTCATTATAAATAGGCCTACATATTAAAACAATATAATATAACAGATTGTAAAGGAGAGCACAAGCCTGAGGTTGTGTAAAACTTTGGTTAAGTTATTAATCTGTCGTTTTGGCAAGACAATTCAACATTTACTTGTAAGAGGCGGTCGACGAATGATGGCAAAAGATTTATAGTTTTGCATGCTGGTTCAAGAAAGGGCTTTGTGGAAGGTGCTGAATTATTATTTGCATCAAAGAAGACCACAGGAGATTATCACGGGGAAATGAACGGGGAAAATTTCGAAACCTGGATGAAAAACCAGCTACTGATTAGCCTCGAGGAACCTTCCATTATTTTTCTTAACAATGCTCCATATCATTCTGTACAGGTTAGTGAAAACCTCATACAAGCTTACACAACGCACACACATTAAAGGCATTTTCACTCCAAAAAGTGTTTAAACACTTTCACAACTGTAATTTCCACATTTTAAAAATCAATCTTATTATCTAAGCTAATTTGTAAAATAGATTTATACACTAAAGTCTTTAAGTATCTCTATATCAAGGATGTCTAGTCACAACACCAAAACTTTCTTTTTGTCCTTAATTGGTTTTATCCAAGTTTTGTAAATAAAATTTTAATATTATATGTGAATTTTAGACTTGTCAAGCCATGTTTTAATTCAGTTGATGTTAATCACTTTATTGTAGATTTTTTTTTATATTTTGAAGCTCATTAAAAGCAAAGCAAAATAAAATCAATTTTTTTTAAATATTAAAAGTCAAATAATCCATATAACTATTTATGAGTTTTCAATCTAAGTTTTAACTTTATTACCACTCCTTACTTTAAACTACTTTAGAATGTTTTCTGATTATTATTATTATTATTATTATTATTATCATTATTATCATCGCATCGTCTTTATACCCATTTGGGTTATACGCACTTACACTAATGTGTAACAGTAGGATAATTGTGAAATGAAATGGAGGACCTACAGTGCTCATACCACTTCTTTGGTGCTGACTGACAGCTCACAGCTGAGGAATGAACCCCGGACCCTCAGTACAGAAGTCTGACACCTTACCCCTAGACCACCAGGTCACCAACATGTTGTAATACTCTTAAAAATGTTTGACTTTTTTTCCTATTTGTAGTAATTGATATTCAGATTTTTCACATTTATTAATGTTGTTAATAATACTAATATTAACAAAAAAAATTGATTTTTTTTATAATTTTCTATAAGATAATTGGAATTTTTTTACTAAAACTTTATTTATTACAATAAAAACTGATATGGGATTAAATGCTATTTTTTTTAAAAAATATTATATTCTTGAAAAAATTAATAATACTAGGCCATCAACATATCAAGGTCAACAATATATAGAAAATAAATAAAACAGTCATATAGGTTTCTTGTATAAACTTAAAATTTGACTGTCAGAAGTGACAGCTGCTAAACACATGGTTTTGCAGATCATATGGTCCGGCGTAGGGATACATAATTTGTTCTGGTTACTTTTCAGAGCTGTCAGTCAGCACCAAAGAATTGGTATGAGCACTGTAGTTACTTTTTCTTTGGAGGTAGAAGTTTTTTTGAATGGATATCCACCACATTGCTTAGCGCTGGAGGGGCTAACACTTTTTATGTCTTAGGCACAGTCATACCATAGACCAGGGGTCCCCAAATTACAGCTCGCAGGCAAAATCCAGACTACGGACGTTTTGACAAAAGTAAAATAAAAATAATGATAAAAATAGTTTCAATTGCGAATATTGAAATGATGGTGCTCCTGAATGAAGTTCACAAAATACATACATACTATCAATGTGGGCGGAGGCAGTATGCAAAATTTGTAATCAAAACAGAGATACTGTGGTGTACAGTTTCTTAGCTCTCGTTAGCCACGCTTCATTAAGTGTCTTTTTAGCAGAGGGACTGAAAAACTTTACCTATTTGGGAAGGAAGGGTGTAATTATGTTGGCTGCACAGTTTAACTTTCAAAAGAAATCACCGCCCTTGGTGCGTATTAGTGATTGTCATTGGACACCAACTGTGGCCTCTGACCCCACAGGTACTTTTTTTGATTCGGCCTAACTATCACTTTCAATATCCTAATGACAGTTGTTGTGTACTGTAAATAAAACACAAAACAAAATATAGGTTTATATTTTAATAATCATATATTTATTAAAAACTTATGCTTAGGTTATCTTGTGATGTTCATCATTAAATTAAAACACATCCTTAATTATGGTCATATCCCATCCAGGTTCGAATTGAATTTATTGAAGTATAGAAAAATAGTAAATAATTGTTTAAACAAAATTTATAAATATGGTATGGATAATTTGTGTTTACTTATGTTTCTATTTATATTGCTCATTATAAAGCCATAAATTAATTTTGGAAACAACCTTATGAATGTATATTGTTTTAGACCTTTTTACCTTTTTTCAACAGCAGCTGTTAAGGAAATGCTAATGGTTCAACTAACAACTAAGTTCTTACTCAGTCGAATTGGTAGGGGATTTAAAAAAATTATATGTCTACTGTTTTGCAGAGAACATCTTTTGATCTAGGAAAGGCTTTAATTTTAATGCTTTTGATCAATAATTTGAAAATTAGGTCACTTTTTTTTTAAATCGGTCACTATTCCAACTTTTTTTGTTACATATTTGTTGTGATCCCTGCTATTGTCTCTTTATATGCCACATAAACTTGTAGTAAATTAACTTTACAAATAAATTAGCTGCTGTATTTTCATTTATGAACTCATTTGATGTATCTAGTAAAGTAAGGCTTACTAATATAAACTATATTAATAATATTAATCTTAATGTTAATATATTTCAAACAATAAGTGAAAAAACACATCTAGTGTCCCCAGCTGGGATTTAAACTCGTGCCTCCTGATGTTAGTTTAGTTTTTACGAACACAAGGGCTCTGACATATAGTGTCAAGGGAGAATGTCAATTGTGCTATTCTTTTCTGAACAATTCAGTTCTCTTTCTTTCCCCACCCCACTTTCAGACCAACTTTTTCTGCCTATTTTGCCTAACAAGTGTGTTAAAAGGACTCAAGTAGTCTACCTAATTTTTTACTGGGTGGCAGATTTTGAGTGGCTGACTAACATAGGTCTTAACCATGGGAAGACTTACTCCCAAGGGAGTTCATGAGAGCCAAAGCAGATATATACCAGTGTCCTAGGATTGGACCGGTTTCTTCGAGGGGGTCATTTTATCATATTGACTCAATTCGGCCCATGACCACTTTATAATTCCCCTTTGAATTAAAATTTAGATTAAAAGGTTTGACCCATTCCCCTTTGAATTAAGATTTAGATTAGAAGGTTTGGCGATTCAACACATCTCTAATAAATAAAAGAATAGTATTTTTACGATTTTCACTAACTGTTTTAAATCCAGGAAAGCTGGTAAGGTGGTCAGAGAAAAGCTTGAATTATTCTTCATAATCTAACATTTCTTTAAACACACATCCACCTCATATGTACACATTCTCACTTTGCTCTTTCACAGTGATTTCATTTGAAAACTCAATGACTCTCTTACACACATACACACACATGCATGCACGCAAAGAGACACAAGGGGGCACACATATTTTTATTTTGACATGGAAATAAGATTTGGACAAATGGGGAGTGTGGGATTACCCTGGTATCAGCCACATTCTTTGTTCAATAAAGAAACTAATGACCTGTTTGCATTTTGAAAGGAAAAAAAAAATCCCGATTTTAATTTGTTGAACTTTGAGTTGCCACCCTGCTCTACACTAATTAAGATTACCATACTGACATGCTACCAGTAAAGGTGGCTCGTAAAATAAAATTTATTTTAAAATTAGGAAATGCGCGTGTTAAGAGGAGCTATTTATTTGGAAAAAAAATACATTTTCAGTAAAATTGGCCTAAATATTACTAATCTATATTATTCTAAAATAAATTCAAGTTAACTAATCTTACTTATATTTACCTATTTTAACATAAGCAATTTATTAATATACTAGTCTATATGTCATGTTGATAAACAATAAGTTTTTTAAGAAACAATACTTTAAGTGGTGATAAAGGTTTCATAGTTTGTATCTACCAAGATACATAATTATCTGATCTGTGGCAACAGAGAATTATTTGCAGAATAGATTATATTATAATGTTATTAACAGAGTAGGTTTTTGTTATTAGCGATAAACGAGAAATATTTTTCTGCTATTTGGCCACTTAAAAGGAAAACCAGGCAAACTGGGCATTCTTGTAATTTGTGCTTTGGGAAAAACCCTGGGAAAAGCGCTATAATTTTTCCCTTTGTCGAGAATATAAGCATATTAAGTAAGAGCATCTATTCAAATAAAAGTGTAGCCTAGATCTCTAATGAACTTGTAGCCGTCATTCTACACAAATTTCCCTAAAACTTAATTTTTATTAAATCTTCATTAAAATTGCTTTGATATTCTTAGCATTAACACCCAACACAGCTCTAATCACAGCAGCATGCACAGTCAGTCATATTGACAATAACACAAATAAGTAAAATAATTTCAATTCACATGATATTCAGCTGTTACATTTGATGTATAATATTATCAATAATTACAGCAAAAAATATTTGGTGTTTTGGAATGTTATCATTGTCTTGTGATTGCTGCACTAATGTTATCAGCTAAGTTTCTTGGAAGGGGATAAAAATGAGTCATTATAGCACATCACTGCTTGCGTCCACTCTCTCATCCAGTATCTATCTTTCTTACTCACTGACACTGTACAGTCACATTAATTATGAAAAGAACAGTATTGAATGTTGTTAGAAGCTGCGCAGGCAGCACAGAATCATAAATTGGACTGTATTGAATGTTGATTCATTGTAAGCTATGTTAGTGCATATGGTATGGTGTATGAGACACAATGAATACTGTTTATCATTTTGACTGTCTACTTGTGGCTGAGCACTCATCATAAGGGGAATAATGGCTTTCGGTTACAGGCCTTAAAAACTGCTCTAAGAATAAATATAAAGTAGTTTCATGGTTGTGCCTATAATATTATTTGCAGAGGGAGTGAGATGTCCTGAAGGGGCTTTTGTTAAAGTCCCTCCATTGGAAAATGAGGAATTGGTTTACCATAAGTTTTGATGAAGATGATAACATAAGAGTTAACATCAGTGACATTGACTTGTTGGTTGTGTTGTTTCAGTGACATTGACTTGTTGGTTGTGTTTGTTGTTTCAGTGACATTGACTTGTTGGTTGTGTTGTTTCAGTGACATTGACTTGTTTTTGGTGTTGTTTTAGTGAAATGACTTGTTTGTGGTGTTGTTTCAGTGAAAAGACTTGTTTGTTGTGTTGTTTCAGTGAAAAGACTGTTTGTGGTAGTGTTTCAGGGAAATTGATTTGTCTTGTGTTGTTTGTGGTGGTGTTGCAGTAACATTGATTTTTTAATATTGTTTTAATGGCATTGACTTATTTTGGTATTGTTTCAGTGACATTGATCTGGTCGTTATCGGCAAGTGGAAGACCTTACCTCTGAGATCTTTGGAGCAAGCGTTGCTGGAACATGGGATTGCCGAGCCCACTTCCCTCAAAGTTCTTGATAAGGCCTCGGTAATTTCACAAACTGTTCCTCTAAGGGAAATCTTTATACATTAGTTACCATTATGTAACAAAATATTTCAAGTATCACACTTTCTTTAGTGGTATTTGTAAATATGGAGTCCAAATTATATGAATGTTCACAAAAAATATACAAGTTACATTTAAACTAGAAATCTCATTAAGTAGGCATATTCGGGAGACCTTTCGGTCTAAGGGTAAGGTGTCAAACTTTTGTGCTGGGAGTCAGGGGCTGAATCCTTGGTCCCGTCACAGATTTATCTGAATGCCAAAACGCTTCCTTCACCTCTGACAAGACATATATTAATCACTACTTGTGAATATGTAGAATGCCAGGCGTCCCGTGGTTCGGATTCCACGTTAAACTTTAGGTCCTCTATTTCATCTTACATTAGTGAATGTGTGTTCAACCTAAACAGGTAGTAAGACGCGGTGTTAATAATTATAATAAGTAGGCCTATTGAAAACTGTTATAAGATGCAAACAATTACTTTTTTAGGATAAAAATCAGTGGTTTTAGTAAGGCCAGTTTTAAGTCAGAGCTGGGGTGGACTGTCTTATGTATGTATTTGATAATAAATTGCAACATGGATATTTATAGTAAGTTGCAGTTCTAAGAAAGGTGTGGGATATTGTAATTCACAACATCCATTAAAATTATAAAAATTCAAGCATATTAGGAAAGGAACTTCACTGGTTATTAAGTGGGATTAAGGTGTATAAGAAAGCCCTAATTAATATTAACACTGGAGTAGTAGAACAGTTTATTACCATTACTTTTCATAATTCATGTAAATGATCTAGCAAACAGGTAAACCTCTCTTGCAAGTAACATAGATCTACTAAATAATGATCTGCAACACGATCTTAATATCATTGTTATATGGCCGGCTAAAAATAACACTAAATTAATTTAGATAAAACTAGTTAAATGAATTTTTCAAAGGTCAATGTTAATATTAATAATCCAATCAACAAAATGTTTATAAGTATTGAGGGAAATATTAATTTTATGGTGGATTAAGTTACTTATTTGGTTTTTATCTTAGATGATCTTTTAAAATGAAAAGAACACAGTTAAAACTTCATATTGTTGCCATTTTATATTTTTATCTAAGTGTCCAATCATTATTTACAAATTTCCATTTTCTCCCCTTTGATATTTTTTTTGCTTCCTCCTTTAGGAAGTTGTTTAGTGTTGTTCACACTCCCTCTTGATGAGTTCTAATAGAATGGAACCTAGTTCGGGGGAATAAGCAGTAACGATTGATTTTCTTCAAGAGCCAGCCATTACCTCCTTATCCAATGGTAGCAATGTAAAGGGTGAACTGTGTTCTTCTTTTCATTGTAAAAGCCATATCATGTTAGTTCCTTTTATATGTTTTTATCCACCTTCACTGTACCTTCTTACAAATATAGTAAAATAACCTCATAAATCAAAAAGAGGTTTTCCTTATAAATAAAAGTATTATAAATAATAAAGAAGAGAGTTCAGGAACATAATCATTGAGTGAAAACATTTTAAAATACCTCATCGAAGTATTATTCCTGAAAGTAAGTCGTCCTTTAATCAACTGTACTTTTCCCTGCCATGTGAAATGCACATTGCCATCTTTTACTGGCATGTCTTCATATCATACACAGTAAATGTAAAACCTTAAGATAGAAACATAATAGTTATAATAATAATAATAATAAACTTTACTCCAGATATGTCTTGTCAAAACAATTTTTCTTTCATTAAAAATACACTATTTTTTAACAAAGTCGTAATAAATGAACATATTCATAAAAAACAAATGCTTATATATCATCTTACCCAAGCCTAACAAAATCAAGTCTCCTTTGGTTAGTGGAATGAAGTTGAAAATTAATAAACTAGTATTTTATGAACAAAATATTTCCTAACTACAAAACTTGCCATACAAAATTAAGAAATTAACCAAACTCTATTTTAGGTAACTCCATGGTACATGCTTTTCTGTTTAGTTCTTATTGTTTAGGAATGCTGTCTGACTGTTATTCTCTTGTAGGTACCCATTGTGAAGTTGACGGACAAGCAATCTGATGTCAAGGTTGACATCAGCTTCAACATGAGCAACGGCGTCAGGTCTGCACAGCTCATCAAAGAGTTCAAGCACAGGTTTCCAGTCCTTCCCAAGCTTGTGTTCGTTCTGAAGCACTTTCTGCTTCAGAGAGACCTCAACGAGGTGTTCACCGGAGGTATTTCCTCTTACAGCCTCATCCTCATGACCATCAGCTTCCTGCAGGTACAATATACACTCACATATTGGTCGCTCACAGTAATTTTTTCACTTCATAAAGTGGTGCAAATTGACTTTGTCACTGAAAAAACAATCTGTAATGCGATTGTATATGGGTTTGGTTTTAGAGACATTTCAACTATCAGAAAAGGCCCAAATTTATGTAAACCGACTATACTAACATTACTGGTGCATGATTTGTAAAAAAATGAATGTTACAGAACACATAATTTATATTGATTACATTTTATTTTATGTATATAATGTTAATCCTCTTAAAACAAGGTTAGATAAGCCCACAACTTACAAACCACACCATCTATTTCTAAATAAGATTAAAATGTGCCTCCTGAGATAAACCCAGCACTACCTAGTCCTTAATTTACACTTCATGGCTGATCAGATAAGAATACATTATTTTAAGCACCAAAATATTTGGTGGTCCACAGCGTTATCCACCTCTGATAAAACTCTGGGAAAAATAATACAATGATCCCACTGTAGGGATGTTAGGGATCTCGAATTTAGTGAAACAATTCAGGAAATTGGTTGTTTGCGAAACTCTGGTGGGAAAAATATTTTCTAGGGCTCTGCGAGTACTCAAATTTTGAGCTGAGCTTGTCATTAAGCTTAGAATCAAGATTTTTGTAAGATTGTAATTTTTAAGCTTCCACTTGATCATTTTTTAAAACACAATGATAAGTAAAGGCTATTTAATTTAGATATCAGCATTTCCTCATATAAATCATTTGTTAACTTAACAAATTATTAAAATTAATAACAATTTTCACATTAATAACAGCACATAAAAAACTATGAAACTACAGTAATGGGTTGCAGAAAACTACTCCACTAAAAGTCTAATAATGTTTAGGTAAAAGGGCAGGTTCTCTGCGAGATAACATTTTCAAACAAAGCTAAGTTTTGTAAAACAGCTTGGATCTGCTGTTGATATCAGAGTCTAAGCTGCACTTGCATGCATCTTTCATTCTTAGTTTGTTTATTAGTTACAAACTAGATATATTACCACCAAGACTGGAATACATAACATTGCCCATTATGACTGATCAAGGTTCTTTTGGTCACTATACAAAATTATGGGAAAGCATTTGATATACAAGGTGTGGCTACTAAATAACCGGATTAATTTTTTTGCCATTTATCTGAGGTCTCAGCAACAACCAGCAGGGTCAGATATTGATCTATGTTATTTTCTCCCTTTACCTTCCAAATTTCAAGGTCGTGTGACCGACAGTTTAGCCGTAGCCTTTGTTCGAAGTGGACGGTGTACCTGAGCTCTGTCGGAATTATGTTGAGTGTAAAAGGTGAGCAGCGTGTCAACGTGAAGTTTCTTGTAAAACTTTGGAAATCTGCTACAGAAACGTACCATTTGTTAAAGGAAGTTTATAGTGATCAGTGTTTATTTTGTACTCAAGTGTTTGATTGGTTTAAAAAAATTAAGGAGGGGAGGAAACAGATCGAAGATGATCCGCACCTCGGCCGTCCTCGCACATAAAAAACAGATGTTAATATTGAAAAAGTGAGTGAAATTGTTCGAAAAAATTGATGCCTGAGCATTTGAGCAATTTCTGACTTAGTTAATATCTATAAGGAAACAGTTTTACAAATTTTACATGGAAAAAGTTTGCTATAACATGGTGCCAAAACTGCTCACTCCTGAGCAAAAGCAAAATCGAATGAACATTTGTGCTGACATCCTTCATAACATCGAAAATGATTCAAACTTTTTAGACAATGTGATAATTTGTGATGAATCATGGTTTTTTTCAGTTCAACCCTGAAATTAAGCACCAATCCATTTATTGGAAGAGCCCCATTTCTCAGAGACAAAAAAAAAAGCATGAATGAGCAAGTCAAAATTCAAAGCAATGATGATAGTTTTTTTTTTTATATCTGAGAGATTGTTCACAATGGTTAGGTACCTGTAGGTCAGCCTGTTAACCAGGTTTACTATAAGGACATTTTGACAACCCTTCGTGAACGCATAAGAAGAAGAAGACCTGAAATGTGTAAGAACGGCTCGTGGATTCTTCATCAGGACAACACACCAGCACATAAAGCGCTGTCCATCCAGAGGTATTTGGCGAAGCACAAGATTCCGGTTTTGGAACATCCACCTTACTCACCTGATCTAGCCCCTTGTGACTTTTTTCTATTCATGAAGATCAAGTCTGCACTAAAAGTAACCTGTTTCAAGTCTGTTGATGCTGTGAAGGAAAAAGTGATGAAGCTCATGAACAGCCTTTCAGAAAAGGACCTGAAACATTGCTTCCAACAGTGGACGATTTGTATGGTGAGGTGTAGGGATCGGGGAGGGGACTACATGGAAGGTGATAACATGTCCATTGAGTAATTTTGTAAATACAATTTTTAGAGCATCAGTCCGGTTATTTAATAGCCAAACCACATATTCTCAGATTTAGAAGACCCTAAGATCAACATTTAACCATGATGTATTTTTCTTACGCGATTGACTGAAAATGGCCTTGCAATTGACTTATTGCCTACCCCTGCCATAGACGCAATGCTGTCATCGAAGCGGGTTTAAATTTCTTGGGTATATGTGTAACTGCAACCCAATCAGAGTTTTTGTCACTTTTTCTGATGATTCAAAATATTTTTGACATCTACAACTACATTTAGCTTAATTGAAACCATCAAATTGTTTGATATATCATATTGGAACGAATGGGACATAAATATAAGCATAAAGTGTAAAATTATTTTAATTTTTTTTTCTCCCATTTCTTGTCTCTTTCTGTAAGTTATTTCCTAAAGTCAAAATATTATTCCTGCACAGGACTACTCTATAGTAATCTAGTCTAGGTCTATAGGGCCATATAAACTGGCAGTAGTTTTGTTTAGTATAAATAAGGACATATAAACTTAAGTGGAACTAGATTTTCCTTGTTGCTACATTTATTTTGAAAACTCTCCACACTCATGCTAAAAGGACTATTTACATTTTGTTTGCAGCTCCATCCCAGACAAGATGCATTCTCCCCAACAGCTAACCTAGGAGTGTTGCTCATAGAGTTCTTTGAGCTGTATGGTCGCAAGTTCAACTACATGAAGACTGGGATCAGAATTAAAGATGGTGGCACTTACATATCCAAAGAAGAGGTGGGTTGATGATTTTTAATACTCTTTACAAAATTTAAATTTTCAATTAGTTTTTGGTTTCTTCAAATGAACTTAACTATTGTAAATGCTATCGTGATGGAACAAATAGCCAAGCTTTTATATTTGTTAGTTACTGTTATAGCCACATCTAAATATCATATTCTGTAAATTGAAAAATGACACCTGGGCACAGGAATCTAACCTGAGACTTTTGGACTAGTACTCTTGGGGTGTCTTATCTTTTGTTTTTATAATTCATATTATTAATGTGTTTTTCAAGGAATTGCTTAAAACACTCTTTTTTCTATTTTCTCAAACTAATGTAATTTCTAATATGTAAATTAACATATTCTTTAAACATGTAGCTTCTTTATCTTTACTTGCAAACTTACCTTTTCTTACTTAATGGGATTTTACGGTTTTGGACCGGGACATATAAGCGTGTTATTGCTGTTTTCACTATAAAAAATTTTTTTTTTTCAGAGCCTCCCTTATTCTAATCTATCTCCAGTGTGTCTTTGTCTTAGTATTAAAAATGTCATATAGGAAGAGACCCTGATTTGTGGTAAATAAAACCACTGGATTTTGTTAAATAAAAAGTTGAATTTCGGCATAAAAGTCGGTAAATAAAAGGGTAAAACCATAATTTTCAGTAAATAAAATTACTTGATTTTGTTAGATAAAAAGTTGAATTTTGGTAAATAAAAGGGTAAGACCCTGATTTTCGGTTTAAAAGTCTTAAGAGTTTTTTTAAGGTAATAGTAATAAATTAACTCAAATAGCTTAGAAAGTACTTGGACTGAATTATTTTATAAGACAAAAATGTCCATACCTTTTATCAACATACTTCACATCAATCACCAAAGTACAAAGACAACATTGTTTCCAAATTTTCAAGTTAGTGCGCTTATCTGACATAATGTTGGAATATGCCAAAAATGCACGTTCATTGTCAATATTAGACACTGGAATCCATATTGCTTTTATGCTGTTAATCCAAACAATATGTTCAAAATGTCAATTTTTTTACTATTGCTTTGCAAAGCTCTTGTGTCTGCAGCGCACAGTATCCTCTTTGAAAATTAATTCCAGAGCAGGATTTTAAAAATGGTATTTTCCGAGCTGATTGGAAGAAATCAGAATTAATTTGGTTTGTCCCAATCGAGCGAATGTCAAAAAGAGTACCAATGTTTAAAAAAAATGTTTTGGATGGGTCTGACTTATGGAGTGAATTCGGCTTTGTAAGGCACTGCCGTCCTAAAGATTGAAACTGACTTTTGACATTTGCTTGTTTTAGAGTTGGAAGAATTTTCAATTTTTCTTGTGTTTTTTCTCTGTAGTTCATGTCAGAAATCAGTTTAAAATTACTTTGTAGTTCTGTCACTTTACCATACAGCTTATGACCGAAGGCATAGGTAGAACCTTCGAGTATAGTAATTAATTCCACCAATTCAAAACAGTGCTCAATTAAAAATGTTGCTTGGCATTCAATCAACATTAGGGTTACCTTATCGTTTGACATATCCTGGAAGTATTTAAGTGCTGCTGTCACCTCCTCCAATGTGGAAAAATATTCACAGAGGTACACCACTGAACAAAACCAAGAGTTCCATCGCGTTAAAAACTGTTGGAAATAGTTTAGCAGACTTTCCACCTATACTGTATTTTTCATTCAGAAATGCTAGATAATTATGTTTTCTCTTTTGAGTGTTCAGAAATACAGCCTTTGCTTTATCAACACACTTATTCAGCTCTGGCAGCTCTGCTGACCAATAATTTTGAACCAAATTAAGTCTGTGGTCCCAGCACTGTATATGCAGAAAATCATTGCTTAAGAGAACTTTCAAAGAAGTCACCTATTTCGTCATATAACGTGCACCATCTGTCACAACAAAAATTACATTTTCATAAGAAATCTCATACTTGGTGATGGTGTCTACAAGTGCCCGTAAACATTTTGTTGCTGAAGCGTTCTGCAAAACTCTAACTGCATCAACAAACAAGCTTTGCTTCGAATCAGCATGTAATGTTTTCAACAAAATAACAAAAACACACTGTCCTTTTATATCAGTTGTCTCATCACAAAGAATTGCAACTTGCTGATTTTTTATATTGTCCTTGATATTATCCTCTTGTCTTTGGTTAACTTGTGGGATCCAAACACTTCTTATAGTTTCTGCCTTAGGTAGGTCTCCTCCACCTAAAACCGAATTGAAAGCATACTAATTTTTGATGGAACAAATTAATATTAGGCTATGTTGGTTGAAAAAGTGTGATAAACATCTTGAAAATAACCCAAATCAAACATTTCTATCTCATCTATTTTTTTGATAAATTAGTAAATAATCAAAAGATGTTAAAAAAAACACTATTTTGTCATTAGGAAAATAAAATCAGAAAAGAATGGTAAATAATTGGCCCTTATTTACTTTTAATTTCTAAATAGTAAGGAAATTTTTTAAAAATCCATCCAACATCGCATAGAAGGATGATCTAGTTTTTCAATGGGAATATTGGCTTCCATAAATGGTATCCATAATGAATTATTTGCGGTCTTCTTTTGAGTTTTTAGACTTTATTAGAGAATTTTCAAGGGTTACTTGTTTTGATGATTCAGAAACATTACTTTTTTTCCGTTTATGCAAGGCACTATTAATATGCTCCAAACACGTGTCTTTTCTGAACCAGTCAACGTGCGTGTTGCACAATGAGTGTAGAGAGATCTCACTCTAGCTTGAACATTGCGTTGTTTTTGGCTTTTAATTCTTTAAATACTTGCCTTGGGTGCCCAATATGGCCATTTTAGTAGCCAGTTTTAACACTTTTTAAAGCAAGTCTTTGGTTGAGGGAAATAAACTTTCTTTTGAAAGAAAATTATATTGGTCCAGTTGGTACTATTTTTATTTTTTTTGTTCAAGTCTTAGAATGCCTGCTAATGTCAGCAATGTTTTATAATCTATTCGAGTTTAGATTGAAAAAGTGACCATAATTTGCGTTTAAATGGCCAAATCGTCAATTTCGCAAATAGATTTAATTTCGTTTTATTTCGCGTCAATATTTTCACTCAAAACTGACACAATGATGTTTAGTTATGTTTCTATGGCAATTTTAATGTGCTAAGTAAAAGTTTGTAAAAATACAACTCGCGAAATATCGGTGTCTCTAAATATAGGTTAGATCCAAAAACCTTTTGTTGAGGTGTACCTGTTGTTCAAGTTTGATGTAAATAGGTAAACTACCCCACCCTAGTGATGGGCAGAATCGGATGAATAGAATCGATTAATTCAATGATTATAAATAATCAATTCTTTCAAAATTATTCGAATGAAAAAAACATTCGATTGAAAACAGTAGCTGACTTGACGCAAGCTTGCCGATTCATTCTCTTACCACTCTCTTGCCAGGTGTGCTGAGGATAATTAACCTTATGATTATGAATGTTTCCAAGCTCTTTCTTTACAGTTCTTCATTTTCAATAAATAGTCCCCATTGCTACACACTAATCGACCTTACGTTTTCGAATGATTCTAAGACTAATTTAATACAAATTGTAAGTGGTTGTACACTTTACAATTGAATATCAGCCAAAAATAATTTTAATAAAAATTACAAAATGATTCAATTATTTTGCTTTTTAATTTATACTACATGGACTTTTTTTACACTTCCTTTATATTTTACCTTCATAATTAACTAAATGCAAATAGCCCAAACAGGTTGGGAGATATAATTTTTTTAACGTTTACTTAAATTTATTAAATAGATAGGTATATACTTTTTTATGAATTTAATAAAATATTTCCTAGCTGTAATATTCAGATCGTATTATAATTTTATTCATTGAAATACTTTTACATTCTTATAATACAAAATATCACTATACGACGACAAACTTTGTCGAGTAGTAATTGTGTGTTTGCTTCTAAGGAAGCTTTCAGGAGGTATATAATTGATTTAGATATTCAAATCAAAAAGTATTTGATCATTTACCAGATATGTAGATAGTATTGCAAGCATATATTTTTTTATGTATAGGAAATATTATAGGTTCAATTATTTTGACTCATTCAAACACAAAGGGAAACGTATGTTCTTTATTTTATTATTAATCACACACAAAATTATTTCTATTAATGGTGAGGTACTTATGTGATTACTTTATTATTTTATGTGTTTACTTTATAGTATTTTGTTGTGGCTGTACTTTAGTCTTTGACACTGGCACAAGGAACTAAATACAGTAATAGAAAAGTGTTGATAAGCTGCAAACACAAAGGAATGCGTGTTAGGAGAAGATACGACCGACCGGAGGGTGAAGAGAATAGTAACACAAAGCAAAACCAGCAACTAGTAACTACTTTTAATTATAAGTAGTAACAGCTAGCTAACATCCAATTATTACTGACTCTTTAATACTTCTCAAAATCATTCAAATGATTCTTTCGATCATATTTAAAAAAATCGAATGATCATTCGATTATGCCCATCACTACCCCCACCACCCACTCCCTTACTCTTTTTACTTTGTAAGATTTTATTGTGTTTCATGTCTATCCTCAACTGGCTGTATCTATAAATATTTGGTTTATATAAAGGTTCTCAATACTATTGCTGTTTCGGGCAATTTTTCCCTATGTTTTATATTTTCTCTATTTTGTTATTTTATTTCTAATTTACTTGCCTGTAATTATTTTTCATTACTTAATATTTCTCTCATTATTGTGCCTTCTTAATATCCTTGATGACTTATAATTAATATGTTCAACATTCTTATATTCTGTTATCTGTTGTCTCACCATTCAAACAAACTTTAATATCTAATTATTTCAGCTTTAAATATCCATTCTGACTTTTTATATTTCTAAATTTAAACAGTTTTACTATACAGGAGTTGCTCCTACCCCCAACCGACCACTCTTCATTACTTTTTTTTTAAACTTTAGTAATATACAGTATGTTGGGACCTTGCTTTTGTGCCCAATTCATATTTATTAAGTTTATTTTACTCCCATATTTCGGTGCACACTTAATTTTGTTTTATATTTCAATTTTTATTTTTATTCAATTCTAATTTTATTTCAAAATTTATTGTTTTTCAAATTCTTCAAGCATGTAGGCCTACAGTAGTTCCAGATAATTTATTTCTTTGTGTTTTATGTATTTTATATGTCTCTTGATATGAAAAAGGAATATTTTTGAAAATTAAAACAGTGTGAAGAAGTGATGGGTGTTAAGCGTAAAAATAACTGAGGATAAAACGTGTGTTTGTTTATCTTTAGGCCTAACCTAACTATTCTTTCACATCGGCTTCATTCACTATCACTTAGTTTACATTGCTGTACAGTGTTTCTACAAATACATTTATTTCAATTCAGAAACTTTTAACTTTTAAATAATAATAGTAGAAGAAATGGGTGGGGGTAGTGTTGAGGGCACACACAAAATAATGTTCTCAAGTTTGTCACGCACACCTATTCTAATCATAGACAAGCCACAAATAAACTGACCTATTTGGTTTTTTAGCCAAGCCCTTTTTTAATGAGCTCTCGTAAGTTATTGTAGTGTAGCTGCATTACTTTCAATATTTCTTGCCAATCTAGATTGTGCCCTTGTTTTTGATATATTTGTATGGTGTAGATCCAGAAGGAGATGGTGGATGGTCATCGTCCATCCCTTCTTTGCATAGAGGACCCTCTAACAGCTGGCAACGACATTGGTCGCAGTTCATATGGGGCTCTGCATGTAAAGCAGTCTTTTGACTACGCCTACATTGTGCTGACTCAGGCAGTCAACCCTCTGTACTATTGCTTCAATGATAGGAATACCAGGTACTTTAAACTATTGTCATATTTAGCATGAGGGATGCTTGTTTAGTCATATTTATACAGTGGCTGGGTGTAAAGCTTGACCAGGTGGAGTAACATACGCAAGCAAAGACTTTTTCAAATAGAAGCAAACTCAAATCGAGTTTATGAAATATTCTGAAAGTTGGACAAAAGTTTTAATATATCTTGTTAATGGTTTTATGCTAAAAAAATATTATATTGCACTTATTCAGGCTTCCATGCACCTGGAAAACAAAAGGAAGTTATGTCTGATAAAAACAAGGAAAACATGTAGAATTTTGTAAAATCTAGTAAAAATACTGGAATATTTTGGGACATTTAACTGGAAGCTTAGAAATTAGTCTTTGGATGGATGAAAAAGTGAAATGAGTTCAACCACGCTGGTTCAAACAAGGGCTGGGAAGTGACATAAGTTGTATTTCACCGTCAATTTTTATTCTTAAATCATGTTTTAACATACTGTAAGATCTATGATTTCACACGAGTCAGTTTTCTTTAATCTAAGATGTGTGAAAAATCTGGAAAAAACAAGGGGTGATAAGAAAAATAGTGCTAACACTATATATAAATAACTTTATGCACAGA